>VNJW01003269.1:0-15931 GCA_008042615.1 Drosophila auraria
GATGTGATCAAGCATGCGTTTCCCGATAGTGCCATTGCGCAAGGGTTTAACTGCAAACGCACCAAAACAGCTTCGCTTTTTTTCTATTTCTATTTTTTCTATATATAATAAGTCAATTATTATTTTTACATATTACATATTATTATTTGAATTTCCAGGCGATTTATTTGTTATGGTATTTATAGTGGTATTTTGTAAAATATGAAATAGTATTTTATAGTATATTTTTGAGACCAAATTGGTATTTCTCGTTTGGTCCGGCGCGGTCACGCTGCTGAGATCTGTTGTCTCACACGGACAGACAGACGGACAGACGGACATGGCTAGATCGTCTCGGCTAGTGACGCTGATCAATAATATATCTGCCTGTTACATATATTCTCGGTTGGCACTAACTTATAATACCCTTGTACCCTATGGGTACCGGGTATAAAAACGAAAAGAAGGTAACCTTGGAAAGTCTAACTTGCAATTCTTCAAAACCGCAATAAGACCTAAGTGGGCAAAATGTAAACAACAAAAAGAATGAAAGCCGAAGTTTATAAACCCTTGGAAATAAATTTAAAATTTATGGCTATAATTAAAATAAAAGATATAGTGGTTCGATTGAAAAAATTGTTATATTTATGGTTTAAATAAAATTAATGGGTACTTTATGGGGACAGAGATGCTTCCTTCAATACATTGCAAACTTCTGTTTAAAATTATAACATCCTGCAAATGTATAAAAACAGTTTATTATAATGTTTTGCTTTTAATCAGGTACCTCATAGGAAAAACAAGTAAGTTTTACAACTTGACGATGACTTAGTGTATGTTCCAAGGAAAGTTTACCAAATATAAGCATCCAAAATCTTTGCTAGAGTAATTTCAGCTATTTAACAAGGTATGACATGGCGGACTTTGAAGGTATTTAAAATGCCAGCATATCTCAAACTTTAGACCGCGTTGGCCATGTGTAGAATGCCCCTGAAAGCTATCAACCGGAGGCAGAATCACACGACTACCTTGGACTTGGGCTTATTTTGCCTTGTTTTGTTGGAGCCGACTTAAGTGTTGCTGTTTGTTCTTCGCCATTTAATGTTTTGCACGTTTTGCTGCCAGGCACTGTTGCTCTTGTTGTTGCCTACTTATGGGGGCGCCGCAGACCTAATGCGTGTGTTGAACCAACTTTAAGTGCTAGACAAGTCTTTCGGTTGGCTCATTTCATTTCCAGGGGCTGACCAGCTGCCAGGTCATTTTTAACAGCTTATAAAAAAACGCCAATTACACAAAACAGAGAAAATGAAAAAGAAACTTTGTGCTTGCCCGGAAACTTTTTGTCCATCATGATCATCATCAATATGTTTGTATGTACATATATACATATTGGACCGAGTATGTATACCCAATATAATTTCTGTCAAAAGTTGAAACTAATGAAAGCCAAAAGCCATGCTAATAATAATAAAACTTTATCCTGCTCTCCTCGCCACAAAACTTTTGGCATTGTCCCTGTCGCTCTCACCTTTAGATACACAGTGAAACATCCGGTGGTTAACACTTGAGCTTTAGTTTAGTCTCGGTGAATGATAGACGTTCTCAAATATATTTATACATTTCATAAGTATTATGATAATCTCAATAAAATAAAGTCTAGATTTACTATTGGCTTGGTAGGTAGCTGTTGAATTCTCTTTTTGATGAATCATTTTTATTTTATTCATGATTCGAATTTTCGGTAAAATAAATTACCCAAAAAAAGTTAAAATTTAAGATTTAAATAATTCTGGATTGTCCTACAGTAATTTTGAACCATTCAAAAATATTCCCATACACTTGGATATCAATTTAGCCTTCGGTAATTTCGGTCTTTCTCATGGCAATTTGACAAGTGTCCAGACGGTTTATGAAATTGCCAGGAAATTCTTTATCTTGTCATCATCTTTGTCTTTCTTGTTCTTGCCATTGTATTTTTTGCAGTTTGCCCTGGTCGCTACCAATCATAAATTGCTAAGGCCTATTTGGAGCAAAAACGCAGGATTCAGCAAAGACCAATAGTGGGGGGACGCCACACGGGTGTTGCGTCTCATAAAGTTTGGGGCACTTTAAGCTGGCCCAGCTTACTAGATAATCCCGCATAGAAATAATGAGTGTTGCCATGTGGTCGAAAGTCTTTGACTTGCTTTCCTTTAAAAAAAGGCAAACGCACACACATATATATTGGGGCATTTGAGGCTGCCAAAACACAACAAATCCCCATTTAATGGAGTAAGGGCAGTGAGAAATTCTAACATCAAATATTCTGTAGTCCATGAAATTCCATCTGCCGAGGCTCAAATAGTTTTTCCATCCAGCACAACCGCAGGCCAGTCAAGTTAACTTTGCCGTATCCTGCAAGCGCCAGGGCTCGAGGCGAATTTCTATATTTCCCTATGTTTCTCGACCCTCTTCGCACGTGTTGACAATTTTTTGGCCACAACTTTACATTAAGCTAGAAGCAAAAACTAATTATATTAAAATGTCATGAAAAATGGTTGGTATTTTTTTGTTGGCATTGGTCGTAAATGGTTCTTGGGATTTTTAGTTTGCCTTACCAGTTGGTTAGATTATTCAGTTTAATGCATTCAGAAACGTGTATATGTGTATCTGGCGAACTTTGAGGGAATTTAATGCAGAGCCTGCCAAGTAATTTTTTGCATTGGCACTGAGACGTGGCTTCAAGTTAACTAAGCCTAAATATAGACTTAAGTGGGTTATGTCTGAATATACTATCTGAATCGTAATCAGCACAGTTGGTGACATCACTTGGCAATACCGTCTTTAATTGACATTTTGTGAATAATTGATTTCGGTTCAAACCAATTAATAGTTACAGGTAAATGCCAGCACTAGAGACATCTCTGAATGTTGGTAAAACCATTACTGTTTTTGTGGGTTCGAGCATTCGAACTGCAAATTATTGCTTGACTTTGAGGCTTAACTTGAGGTATTATTATTTTGACCAGAAGTTTGCAACGCAGTGAAGTATATTCCTGATCAGCATTACCAGACGAGTCTATCACGAGTCTAGCCATGTCCGTCTGTCCGTTTCTACGCCAACTAGTAACTCAGTTTTTGAAACTTTCAGAATAATCTTATTTCCATTGCAGTTAGTATATGTATATTTATGTCGGAACGGGCGAACGTATTTTAAAAATTATGTTGATGACAGTTCGTTGATGAACTATTGATGATATGTTGTTGAATTGTCGATGAAAAGTTGATGAATTAGTGATGAGATTTTTAATGAATCATCGATCAAATGTTGATGATAAGATGATGAATCATAGATGAATTTGTCACTGATGACAGCCTAGGACATGCCAATGTTAATTTCATCAGTAGCTTATATGGAATTTCATTGATGAAACGTCAATGACAGGTACTGCAGGGTAATTACTTTATTTTTAAATTCTACCAAAATGGATTGATTTTGCATAATTGCTATTGCAAGGCTATACAAACTTGGGCTCATCGATGTTAGCTTCCTTTCTTGTTTATTACGTTAACCTTAAATTAAAATTCTACGTTGTGCCGAGAAAATCCCTTATGCTAAAGCGAACCTTTCAAATTATAAACACTTGACCACCTTTAAGTACTGTACTAACCGAAAAACACGCTTTTAATTTTGATTAATGGCAGCAGTGTCGACGTCTTGGCCCGGATCATTTATATGCCTGATTGAACGTGAATTCGGGATAGGCCTTCTGAAACTTGAGCCAAAAATTCCTATTTTGTTGTTATCGATTACATGATGAATTGTCAAATGCGATTCCGTTGACACTTTGCCGAATCCTTACCAGAGTTTTCAGAGGCCAAGAAATACGATTACTTTAGCAATTTAATTAAAAATGTCCACTTTATACTTGGCGATGGAGTTGGTAATAATCGCTGGCTGCTTTTTGTTCGGTGTTTCTCAACTAGAGTAAACTTTATTTTTATTACTCTTTCAAGTAACATTAAATTTTTGTTGCCTACGATACAGTTCAAAGGAGTGCGCTGGGAGCGGGCCATAAAAATCCTCCAGTGTAAAACTATGCTGCGCTTTTATACATAAGTATTTTGTTTGTAACAGCTCGCAGCTCCTAGGAGAATGGAGAGGAGTCGAGATGGCAGTCTGTTTCTTAGACTCAGCAGATTTAGCAATCCTTTGCCAAAGTTGGTGCATTAAAAATACAACACGAAGAACCGAGGGGCCAAAAGGTTGTGCCATACACACAGAGTTGCAATTTGCTGAGCAGATGAGAGGGTGCAGGGCAATGTGGGAAATGCAATGAATCGTTAAATTTAGCATCGTATTTCAATGCAATTCAGTAGAACGAAGCGGAACGAAACGAAAACGCTTCTGATGCTGACAGGTGAATTGCAGCTGCCAGTCAGTGGAAACGGCCCGCTCGGCTCATCTTCCGCTCTCATTCGTTTTAGAGGCAACTTTCCCTTGGTTCCTCTGCTCCTGCTCCGGCCAAATGATTTGTCGCCGACATACAGATACAGATCCGCACATGCCCAAGTCCACAGAGGCAGGAAAGCAGCTTAGCAGCTCATCCTTACCCGGCAGCATCTTATGACTATTTGCGAGCCAAATCCCATCTACCCTGAACCGAATCCGAACCCGTTGCCTGTAAAATGATACCCTCGCACTTTGGACTTATTAAATAGTCGTACTTTCTATACGGAATAATTTTGGCTTCGAGCATAAATTGCCAGAACGCCGGCAGCAGGCCTAACTTTGAAGTTTTTCCTAACTAGGGCTGGGTCATAAAACTCAGCTGCAGACTTTACGATCCGCTCCAGCATATGCTGATTTTATATTACTTATGTATATGTACATATGCATATACCCAACCATACACAAGCATGCGGACGTGGAGATTGAGGCACATTCCATTTTTCTGTGAATGCCACACGGGGTCAATTTGTATGAGCATTATGGCATATTGGAAAATGGGGCAAAAAGTTATGGGGTATAATTCAAAAGGGGTTAAAAAAAGAAAAGAAACAAGTAAGAAAGCTACAGTCGAGTGTGCTCGACTGTAAGATACCCGGTACCTAAACGATTGTGCTTTACATTAAAAGACAATTTGAAATAATACATACTACATACTACATACTTCGATACTTCTTAAAATAAATCTCTCGAATTAGCGCCCATGCATAGACTAGCGGTCTAAGCGCTAGAAAAAGAGATGTCTGAGTTCTGACTTTTTCAGTTTTTCGCCTTTCTATTCAGTTAATACATTTTGTTTTAGTTTTGTCAAAATTAGGTTAACAGTTGTCGAAGCATACTTAGTATGAAAATGGCCGCTGCACGTGTAATATAGGCAATGTACCAGTTATCTAAGCGGCCTATGCATTTACATTTTGCAAAATTCTCCAGAGTTCAATCCCACACAAAACCAAAATATTTTTTGTTTTTATACCCGGTACCTATAGGGTACAAGGGTATTATAAGTTAGTGCCAATCGAGAATGTATGTAACAGGCAGAAGGAGGCATCTCCGACCCCATAAAGTATATATATTCTTGGTCAGCATCACCAGCCGAGTCGATTTAGCCATGTCCGTCTGTCCGTCTGTCTGTCCGTGTGAAACAACAGATCTCACAGGCTGTAAGAGCTAGAGTCAAGAGCTAGAGACAACATTGGAATCTGTAGCACGGAGATCAAGTTTGTTTTAAAATGGGCACGCCCACTTCCGCCCCCGGAAATCGTAAAAAACTTCAAATAAGCTATAGTCGTAATTTTTGGCTTAAAGTAAATAGATAAAATAAATTAGTAGGCATTTGCGGGCGTTTTCTAAAAATTTGAGTAAAATCGGATGATAAACATGGAAGTTATTAAGCAATTAAATGCTTCTTCTTCTGAGCCACAAAGGCAGTAGCGAAAAATAGTGTTGCGTGCTTCCGGGCGTACAGCTGCAGAATTTGTCTTTTTTGAATGTTGCTCAACATGTTTTTAGCAACATTTGTCCTCATTTGTCAACATTTTGTTTTTTCCATGTGCGTGTGCTATTTAATTTCACGCACATCATACCACTCAAGCCTATAAATTTACTTTATTTACTAACTTTTACCCAAAAATAACGAGCATAGCTAATATAACGATTTTTATGATTTTTGGGGGCGGAAGTGGGCGTGGCCAAATTTAAAAACAAACTTGATCTGCGTGCAAAAGATTCTAATGCTGTCACCAAATTTGGTGGCTCTAGCTCTTATAGTCTCTAAAATCTGTTTACCAAAACGGACAGACGGACATGGCTAAATCGACTCGGCTGGTGATGCTGATCAACAATGTATCATTTTCATTATTTGGGGAGAGGTCTCTAATTTTTTGAGTTATCTGAGTGAAGCTTTGCAGAATATCTTCTCTCTATTTAATATTCCCATTAGTACGGAAAGGACCAGATCGGGCCACTATATCATATAGCTGCCATAAGAACGATCGGGCCAAATTAATCGATTTTCGTTGTTTTTTTAGGTTATCGGGTTAAACTTTATATATGGTCCTTTCATTTAATTATAGATATTTTTTTAATTTTATTCAATTTGGACCACTATGTCTTAGAGCTGCCACAGGAACGATTTGGCCAAATTTTCCGATTTTCTTAGTTTTTCTATCGGATTAAAACGTAGTAAATGGTCGTTTAATTTATTTATAGCTATACGTTTAAAATATCATCAAAATCGGACAACTATAAAACTATATAACTGCCATAGGAACGGTCGGGTCACATTGTCAGATTTTCGTTGTTATTAAAGATATCGGATTAATACTTAGTAAATTGTCGTTTAATTTGGATATACCATATGTAAATATACCAATATTTTTCATATATTGATTGAGCTCGAAATATAATGCATACTTCCATAAAAAAAGTTGTAAAACTTATTCACTGAAAATATTTTAGAAAGACTTGCAGACTGATTTATTATATGATTCTTGAAATCCACTTAACCTATTATAACTTACCTTTTCAGTTTACACATCCTATCTCAGTCTATCTATAATAGTTTTTGCAGTTCGATTTATACGCGCTCCCGATTGGGGCGCTCTCCATAAAATAAATTCGATTGCTATATTTTAAGTTTTTTTTTTTCCACTTTTGTAGACGATTTGGCAAAAATTTTAGCATTAATTTCCATATACATTATTGTTTGATATTTTGGTATTTGTGGGCGTGAGGGATTAGGGGCTGGGTACTGGTACGAGGGAGGGCGTGCGTCGGAATGTGTATCTATAACTACACATTTCAAACGCTCAAATCAATTTGCACATATCAACAACGAAATTGTTTGCTCAATGCAGACTGCGTTACCAGTCATTCTTTTTTTAACAACCAAACCAACCTCCCTTAACGCACGAAATGAAAAGTCAGCTAAAAGGTTCTACCGAACGAAACTCGACTGCTGTTCAGTTTCTTACACTTTTTACAGACCCTGAGGCTGAGTGTCTACGCTAACTACAAATTTGCTATTCCTTTAATCTTCCTAACATGGAATAAAACCACCAAAGTATCAACAAAGATTGCTCAAACATAATTAAATTTATTTAAATTTTATCTATATATATTTTGCCTAAAACCAACACGAGCAGAAGCCAGCAAATAAATAGAAATCCCTGTTTTATGGCCTTAATGATACGCTCTTTATGAATCGACACGAAAGTGTCTTGAATGCTGTCTATTTGTACGTGTTTTTTTTTACGTCTGCCTTGAGCCATTGCCTTGCCTTCAAATTGTTTAAGCAAACTTACAAATGCGAGAAAAAATATTTACTGAGATTTGAGTTGGCAGAGCGGCGTTGGAGACATTGAGGGAAGCATTCTCAAAGCTCATTACAGCCACAAAAACCAATATGCTTGTTGCTGATTCTACGGCAGCTCTCTACTTGAGCTATAAAAACTGTTAACGTAAGCGTAAAATGCTTTCAAGGGCTTTGCAAATCCAGCAGGCTCGTTGCTGTAAATTCATCTTGGAGCGTGGAGATGCTTCTTTTCCCCAAGTTCGATTAACGAGCCAAAGCAACAACTTTGAAAGGTGGGATGTTGTAATATAATGAATTTAGAAATTACTAATTATTTCAAAGTAGAAGCTTAATGCATTTAATTTAATGTAAGAAATGAAAAAAAACTTCACTCTTGCTTATAGCATGGCTTAAATATATGTCCTACCAAAGTTGAGCCAAAACTTTTGCAAATGATACAGACTTACTGTGCCGCAATAACAACAAATGTGTTTCTATTATGGCCAGGCATCTGAAACCAAAATTTTTTGCCCACAAAGCGGTAGCCAGGGGATGCTTGCCTTTTGGAAAACTTTAAATTATTTAAAATACTTCTACATTGTACAACATAAAGAGAACGAGAGAGTGTGAGAGCACAATATCGCCAACTGTGTCCCCTACCTTTTAGTTGCAAAACTGCTGCCAAATATAATTATTTCCGTAGCTCTCGGTGTTAGTTATAATACTTAATACCCAAGGTTATTATAACTAAATGTAACAGGCATGTATGTAAGTACTGTCCGTTTCTAGGTAAAGTTTTAGTCATAAAACATAAAACAGATGTTACCTTCGTTTTTTTATACGTATTTGCATGTACTTCGAGATGTTGTATGGTCTTAGTTTTATAAAAATCGGACGCTATATCATATAGCTGCCGATGGAATATTAGTGGAAATTGACATAATCAACTAAGTCTTTCAGTTGTCATGAAGGTATATAATCTTTATGTACAAGTATAAGTATAAGTTACGCTAAGTTATGATATGTCGAATGTTGACTCCTTTTAATAAAACATAAAACCGCAATAAAATAATAATTTATAATTGTCGCTGATCGGAAATCGATGATATCGCGTTCGCGTTTAATAACTTCACTACTAACCGGCTTGATGCCCGTTGCAGATGCAAATTATTCGGATATTCCATATATACAATATCTCACACGTAAGTAAGGCAACTACATAAACGGAGCGATGTCATTTAATTTCAATCAAAACCCGCTAAAAAAAAGTTCATAAATTTAATTGATATGTTGGAAAAACTACTTTAGGCTGGGTGGGGTTCACAGAAGTGTATGCCTTTCGGAGGGCAGGTCATGGCATGCAGCATGCAGCATGCAACATGCACATGACAATATTTTTTGTTGTTTAACGTTTCGTGATTTTTGTCAGATTTTTAATGCCAGACATCTGGTTTTCCATGAAGGCTGGCTTCCCTATTTTCTCAGTCGCGCATCTCCTGGTTCTTATTTATATGTGTGCAAAGCACGTTCGTAGAGGGTGTACATGAGTGCCTGTGTGCGCAAACAATATGCGACGTTATATTGACAGCATATTGTGACAAATATGTAAAAAGGATATAAGAAAGCATTCGCATCCAGAACTCACACTAAAAACCCATATATAAAATATGATAAAAAGGCATTTCAGGAATTTAGCACCAGCTTTACAGCCTAGAACGGGGTGGCTAAGGACGCTTATTCATTGATTTAGTTTTTCTCTCAAGTTACCCATTGATCACATGCCCAACTGTTCACTCAGTTGCTCTTGTAAATGAGTGAACTTCGGAGAAGCTGAGGGAATTAAGTGTGCGTTGAACATTGTCCGGTGGTCTGGCTCACTAAAGTGTACATTCCCTTCCTAAAATGAACAAGAAGTGGCATTTAAAATCTGTTCCGAAGCGTTAATACACATCCTCTAATATATACTAATAACCAGAATGCCCTGTTCTTTTTCAACCTTCCACAGATCCCCCGGAGATCATCAGGAAGCCACAGAACCAGGGCGTGCGAGTGGGCGGAGTTGCCAGCTTCTATTGTGCGGCCCGCGGTGATCCGCCGCCATCGATAGTGTGGCGTAAGAATGGCAAAAAAGTTTCGGGTAAGTTACTCCTTCAAACTCTCGCTTCCCTGGCTTCGTAAGTCGACTTAACCGAGCGTTGAACACACATGTATATCTGTGTGATTTTTGCCTTGCAGGCACACAATCTCGTTACACGGTTCTGGAACAGCCCGGCGGGATTTCCATACTTCGGATTGAGCCCGTACGAGCGGGTCGCGACGATGCTCCCTACGAGTGTGTGGCTGAGAACGGAGTGGGTGATGCCGTTTCCGCAGATGCAACTTTAACCATCTATGAAGGTGAGTGCCATGCGATTCCTTACTATGCTAAGCTTGGGACTAAGCCGTCAACGTCTGTAGTTATTTATAGCTACTGAGTGCGGCTTCCTAATTGAACTCGACAGCACTGAGGGAAATTCGAATATCAATTTTGAGCCTCCTTTTTAGTATTTTAAGGTTTCAGATGAGTGTATATATATGGGCTAATCCCACGTGTCGCACGTCAAATTCTTACGATTTTGTAAATGATATATTAATATATTTTTAGGTTTCTGAAAAATATTTAGTAAGATTATGTGTTGTGATTAGAGGTATATAAGTGTACTTTCAAATGACATAAAGCATAACTTCTATACAGCTACTATTTTCGAAATAATCGCTCATAATGTGTTGTGTCGCACGCTACACAAAATGGAAGTAAATTTTTAGATTTCCATTTCCTTTCCAATTTTTATCAAATTATGCATAATAAAGCATACAAAACACAATATAAAAAAGAAAGGTAAGAGTAAAAGAGTGCATAACTAACTTATTTGAAGTCAAAAAAGTTTATGGTCTTTTAGCAATCGCCGTGAACCTATTGTGTCTCACGCTACATATTTTCCACTTATTATTTCCACAACTTATTCGGTACTTAATAGAAATCAAAGAGAAGATTTGGTAGAAAAAGTGCAAACATTTCATATGTTGTGCATGCGAAAAATTAAATATAAAAGTGCTCTTAAAAATACCAAAAAAATACCTAATTTTAGTTTTTTTTTAGTTTTTTTGGTCGATTTTTACATGAAAATACTAAGATAGGCTATGTAACCATAGTATTAAGAAAATTTTGATTTGGACTTCAAGTTTTTTTTATATACCCACAAAAATACAATGATAATGAACATTTTAGTTTTCGGGCCTGGTGGACTGATTCTGGGATTAGCCCATATGTCCATTAGGAGAGTGGTGTTGTGTCAACAAATATAGTTGCTTAAATTATAGCATAATGCTAGAAAATCAGAATAATTTACTTTCCTGTTTTTCCAGTATGCGAAGTACCGGAAGGGGTTGTGTTGGGGCGACACAAAAAGTTTCGTTTAGTATGCGTCGCATTGCAAACTAAGTTCATACATTGATTTTGAATTAAAACTGGGCAAAGAAGTTGGCGTAAATGGTAAACTTTCGCAAGGCCCAAACCACCAGGCCCAGAGAGGGCGGTGGACGAAAGTTATTTGCCAGCTTGTTTGTGCGGCTTAAATTACTTGCCAAAATTTACTTTTGCTTATTTACAACTGTAAAGGATAAAGTTTTCGCTCTCTAAGCCTAATCAAGTCTGTGCGGGGTGGATGGGCTTGGATAGCTTGGCAATTGAACTAATTTGCCTAAACTGAGAACAGGCCAAGTATTTATATATTTTCTTCTCGTTTTCCCCACTCTTTGACTCACCAAATTATAAACAGCAAAAAGTTCAATAAAAAAAACTGTGCTCCCAAATGGTACTTGAGGTAGTGGGGTAAAGGATAGGCCGAAAAGTTATAACTTTTAATGAGATTAAGGCAGAAAATGATTTGGTAAATCTACTCGCAAAACAATATGGATATTGATCGATGTTCTGTAAGTCGTGGAGTTTATTTAAAACAAAATTATGTGATTATACTTAAAGCAATATCAAAGGTCAAATTCATTCTTGCCTTAGAATTGAACAAACGAGTTATGATTTCAAACATATAGAGTAAATCTAATCAAAAGATTTTCAATAAACAATGTGCCATCGAAAAATTCGGAAAAATTCTCCTATAAATACGTACAGAAGTGTTCAAAATGTTTTTTTAATTTAAAACGATTTTTTTTTAGGTTATATTTATACGTACGGAATCGTAACTTCCAAGATTATTAGTTGTGCAATTTTTAAGTTGCACCCCTAATTGACTGTTTAATCTTCCCTTAAGTCGGGCTGTGTTACCTTTACCTTGGCCTGCCGTTGGGCTCTTGTACAAAACTTTTACCTTCACTTGCTTGGTGGTTAGTCCTTTACTAAACTACACTAATTACTTCCCGCATATAGGCTGGCGTTTGAGTCTATCAGCGAGCGTTACAGCCTGCCACAAATCAAATGCACACCAATTACGTGGCGCCAAAGTGCACAAAGAGCATAATCAACTCGCATAATTAACAACTAAAAATGCAAGCGTTGCCACCGGCAGAACAAAAAGACCAGGAAGAGGTAGGGATGATAGCAGTGGAAAAGGGTGCAGTAGAGTATATCAACGAAAATATGTTCTTTCCCCCATTCACCTGGCCTACGTGTACTTTTCACACATTTTGTGGTTCCCTTTGGCGGCCTCATAAACAACCGACAAACAACTAGCTAAAGCCCGAACAACAACAACAATAATAATAAACAAGCTAAAATAGCTGGCAGACAGTAGTAAATTATAAGTTGGAGCTCTAACTCGTAGACTCTGGGATAAAGTAGTGCACATTACTCATACGCCGCGTATATACATTTTCCACCCTGCCCTCGGGTCCGTAATTATTTTCCGTTTACAAAATGTCTGCCAAACACCTGAAAGTCGTCAGTTAAGGATGAGGGCGAGGACAAGAATTATTTTTATTTTCTGAGTTGCAATATAGAAAATTATAGCCAGATATCCCGAAAAGAATTGGACAAATATAAAAATCTTAGCAAACTTAAAGGCAAAATGTATTATTTGTATATATACGTATTTGCGTTGACACTTATTTAAAATGTTGCATTCTATTAAGGAATAAGGGAAAACCAAAACATTCATCCAGAGATTCCAACGAAAACATGACCGCCATCCGACAGATAACGAAGTCACACAGCCATGAGCAGCAAAAGCAGCAGACTGGCCAACAGTAGAGTCCGGCAGGAAGAAAGAGTGCGTAATAGGAAAATAATAATGCAGGCAGCCAGGGGAAGATAGCATTATAATAAATACACTAATACCAAAGGCAAGCATGAAACCTACAGCAGAGAAAAAAAAACAAATTATCGCATGCAATAAATTTGGTCAAAGCGTGCAGAGAACAGAAGCAATCAGCCAACAAATTGTAAACAGTAAATTATAGAAGCCAGCGGATAGGGGGCGGAGAGTTGGCCACAGGAAGAGGAGGCCACATTATCACTAAATCGCTACGACTAACAGAGTCAGTTGGTTAAGCGTTTGGAGCATAAATACGCACAGAGCGGAACAAAGAGAAGGATGCTGTGAAGTCACGCCTTCTGCTGGAGTAATTTATCCGCTTATAGCAGCAGTAGCAGGAGTGGCTCCTAGCAGCTTCCACCATAAAACTAATATTTATTTCGATATTTGCATAAAAAACAAACATGTCAAAAAATAAGTGTGAGATTTCCGCCCCACGGGTGGGTTTTAATTCTGTTTGGCAGCGTTTTGAAAAGGCAAAGGCATACGGGGGATTTACTGCATTTACCACGCCTGCTTCTTTTCCGCGCAATTCATGATAGGGCTCGTCGGCCGGGAAGTGAGGAGACAGAGTCACGTTACTTGCAGGTGTTGCAGGTGCAATCTATTGAGGGCCCCTGCGTAGGTGTGTTGGCTTTTGTGGCAAGGAGTGGCAACGAGTGGCAAGGAGCGGTAGTATACATATAAACGCACACGTTCATCTCTGTGGCAAGTGTTTCTGATCTCGCGCTGCTTTAGCCTGTTAAGAATTTTGATTAAAAATGCTTTCACGTGAAACTCAAACGTGCCTGCGCGCTGCTCCTCTGCATATGTGGGCGCCTTTATTGGCATTTTGGGTGGCGCTTGTTCTGTGTATGTGAACATTTTTACACTGGGATTTATCACGCAAAAAAATACAACAAAAACTGCAGTGAAAGCGCGAGAAAGGGGGAACAAAGAATATAAAAAGGGAAGATGCTAAACTTTCCGCATATTTCCGGAACTTTTAGCATGGGAAAAATAATTGCCAAGGTATGTTCTAATGCTGATACGATAGTGGCGTTTCATTATCCATTGCATAAACTTAAATTGTGTTTAAATTCTGTCAAAAAGTTTTATTATGATAAATATTTAAAGATTCGCTGGCATTGTCTAGACGACTATTAAAAATCTCTTTCTTACCCTTCCGCAAATTGTAGTAAAATCATCCAGAAGCCAATCTACGCCTTCGCTCTCCGGCGGCTGAAGCATACAAGCACAAGACCAAAAACAATTTGCTTTAAAATTTGCCTGCCACAAACCATTTTAGCACCTCAAAAAAGCTCAGAATTTTCTCTTTTTGGTTTGTAGTTGCTTTCTTGCAATCCTCAGCCAAACAATATGCCGTCGCTGGTTTGTGGAGGTGGAGGAGGAAATAAATTTCATTAATTGCCAGCCAAAAAAGGAGACTGCGATGGCATCGTTCTGGCGATTTGCAGGCGCGCGCATTCATTAATTTCACTTTATAGTAATAAGCGGCTTTGCTGGTTACGGTTTTGGCTGGTTTGGCTCTTTGTTGTATTTCTTTTTAAGCTCACCGAGTCCGAGTCCAACCTCGGTGGACCGTTGGACATGATTAAAATAGTCGACAGAACTAGTCTGGAGTGGGCTCTTCCGCACTTGTTGCAAAGTCAAATGGCATGTCCTGGGCATTGGGGAAAACTTCATCCTTGGCTCGCTCGCTATGCTCACATAGACAAACATTGACAATGCACTGGCAGCGTTTAACTGTCCTTAACTGGAGTATACGTTGCCGTCCGTTTCCCGGCTCCTGGTACCGTTTTGCGGTTTGCCTAAAAAGTCGTATTAATAATGAAAATTCTACAGTAGCGTAAAGTTTAAATAGACGAAATTCGCTGCCCTACAGCAATGCAGATGCGGCGCCACGCTGTGCCCGGTATTAGTACACTGAAAGAGTTTGTGCTGGAAAGTAAAGGCCTCTGTATGTGTAACATATGACAAAGTGCTGAAGTTAAGGCGAAAGCTAAAACAGGAAGATAGGAACCAAAATGTGTTCACAATAAAGCCGTTTTAAATAAGTTAATTCCCAATAAAGTTAAACTAGAACCAACGATAAAATCGAAATTCTTGTACTTTGATTACGGGAGAAAGTTATCCATTTTTATACCCGGTACCCAGCATCACCAGCCGAGTCGATTTAGCCATGTCCGTCTGTCTGTCTGTCCGTCTGTCTGTCTGTCCGTCTGTCTGTCCGTCTTTCTGTCGGTTTCTACGCGAACTAGTCTCTTAGTTTTTGAGCTATCGGGCTGAAATTTTCAGCATAGTCTTATTTCTTTAGCACGCAGTACATACGTCGGAACGGCCGAAATCGGACCACTGTATCGTATAGCTGCCATAGGAATGATGGCGAAATTAATGAAAAACGAGAAAGAAAGCTAACTTCGGTAAACCGAAGTTTATATACCCTTGCAGTCAGCAATTGGATCATTGAAAATCGATCCAATTTGGTAATGTAAAAAAAAAATGTCAAATTATGTAAATTTTGTAAATTTTACATTTTACATGTAGAATTTTACATTTTCATATAAATCGACCGATCCCTTCTATGGCAGCTATATGATATAGTTGTCCGATCTTAATGAAATTAAAACCGTAATTCTAGAACTATAAAAAACGACTATATCTCGAAATTTATAGAAATTCGTTGAAAAACAGAGAAATTAAAAATTTATGTACATTAATTTCGCCATCATTCCTATGGCAGCTATAGGATATAGTGGTCCGATTTCGGCCGTTCCAACATATTTACTGCGTGCTAAAGAAATAAGACTATGCTGAAAATTTCAGCCCGATAGCTCAAAAACTGAGAGACTAGTTCGCGTAGAA
>VNJW01003271.1:0-46703 GCA_008042615.1 Drosophila auraria
AAGAGAAAAGCAGACAAATTGATAAAAAGTCACAAAATGAAGTCAAAGCAAATCGCAATAACAGCCACACAAACACGAAGAGCCGACAAAAATGGTTAGAACTTCGTGTCTTCACTAAAAGTTATTGTTGTTATTCTTACGGATTTAGTTTTCGCTTTAATTTTTGTTTGTTTTTCTTTCGGATTTGTTTGTTTGTTTTTTTGGTTTTTCCTTATATCTTAGGCAAATGTTTTGCTTATGGAGTCATGGTCACGTAGTGAGTTGTAGTGGCTTCTTCTCTGACCTCAGACAACACGCGTCGACCAGAGCAGTGTTTTATTTACCTAGAAATTATTCTTATAAGTAGATTCAACTTGGAATTGTTTAGAAAAAAAATAGTAGATGAGTGTTAAGATATAATTTTATTTTAATAAATAACATAAATAGATTTATATTGAATCACAAGTGAATTATGTCTACTTTAGTTGAAAATCTATATGAATTTCGTAACTAACTTAATGCCTAAATACGTATTATTGCGAATATTCAATTAAGGCCAAGTTAATGGCCAGAGGTCAAAAACTAATAGATGTAACCGGTGTCATGAACTGATTTAATCATATTTATGTTCAATTAAAGCGAAGCTTCCTCTGGCCTGGCCCACATCTTCATTACTTTCTTTGTGTGTGCCTGATAATTACCCGGCCGTTATCGGCCATAATTGAACTGCAGTCAATGGCAGAGGCTCATACATATATACTCTTATTATATAATTTAAACTTACATTATGTGTGGCGTGGCATGTTTGCATTTGCCATTTCAGGCGCATTAGAGGCATTAGGCAATAAGGCACTGATGTCTTTCGGCCGCTCGATGTTCGGCCCGTAATTTCACTGGCGTGAGGAATGAAAAGTTGAAGGCCTTGTGCTTGTAATTATGTAGGTGGCACTTGGGACACGTACTACAAACAAAAACCGATGGCTGAGTGGCGCATAAAATATAAAATACTTATCATCGGCTTTTGGTCTCACCTGTGCGAGCCGCAGGCAGGGTGGCAGGCTGAAGCTGCTGTGGAAAATCCTGCCTTGTCCTAAGTAGTCATCATCAGTCATGCGTGCGCAGATATTTTAAGTGCTTCCTCCTGGAACGTGGAACGTGCCTTCGGCTCCTGCTCCTACGCCTGCTCGAAATCCAGGCAGAAAATTAGGCGAGGAGTAAAATGCCCTTGCATTATATTATAATATCCATGCCTATATCCTGTTGGATAGCTTCAAACCCCGCCTAACGAGAGAATCCTTTACGCCTGTGCAGGCTGCTTTTGCCCCCCGCTTAAAGGCCATAATGAATGGCCACTTGAAGCGCGTGAGTCGATGTGAAATAGTGGAGAGGAGAGCTGCAATCGAGCCGAAAGCCGGCGATTATCGATGTGCCAAGAAAATTCCATTAGGATTACATTAAAGTTAAAGAGGAGGAACTCTCTAGAATTTAATTGAGGTAATTACACGTTTTGTTAGTTAAAAGGCGTATTTTCTCTTAGAACACGGTTCGATTATGGTATATAAACTGCTGGAATCCTTAAGTTATTACAAATATATATTGAGTATTTCAGATATTTTAAATATATATACCAATTTTTCTTTGATTTTAGCTTGGAGTCTTGGTTCTTACGCTGCTTTACCCCGAAGGGCTACAGTGTTGATGCCACGTTAAGTTCTCCTCACTAATTTGAAGCACGCATATCCTGATTTACTCTCAACTATGCATAAATGCACAGCATTGATGCTTGATTATACAAATCCATGGGTATAATGCATCTAAGGGGCTGCTGTGCCTGATATTCCGGGTGTTGTTGTTTCCGGTGTTGCTGGTTGTTGGCTTCATAACCCGTACAGGTTGGCTTCTGCTCACCGCGAGACAAAAGCGTTGGAGCTGCAATAGTTAAGCTGCCTTTGTTGCTATTGTCCTTGCCTGAGCGGCGTATGGTTCTGCTGATAATGGAATTGCCATTAAAGTGGATAGAGATGTATTACTTTAACACTAAAAGGAAAATCTTTGCCTTTCACATTTTCAACTGCTGCTTCTCTCCCCAGGAGGACAATGAGTTTAGAACAAATACACAAAAATAAAGAAAAATTGCTGATTTTCCTTTTTCTTTATTTAGGTTGAAGGAAAACAAGCAGCATTAGAGGCTTGTCACAAAAAAAATGTAAACAAACAAACAATTAACCCTCTGGTGTCAACAGGGGTGCGATAAGAACTTGGGGGTGTTAAGGGAACAAATTTAGTAGGAAAGGGATTATAATTGTAGCTCTGGTATGAATTGTATAGACTTAAATATTGTCTAAGTTTGAAAATAGATGCTTAATAAAATTGTCTTTATCTTATTTTTGCTTCAAATTCTGTAATTAAATTCTTAAAATAGTATATCTAATTGGTTACCAGTTTCCTTAGTTATATAGACATTAATTTTCTATAGGAAATTCAATACAAATATATTTGTATTACTTTATTATTTAAATTATTTAAATAAACATTATATAAAATTCTTTTTATATTTTTCCCAGTGGGGTTAAGCCTTGGCCAAAGTCCCCTCAAGGTCAGGCCAACTAATACATTACGGGTCATTTATTTGAAATGCTCTCATCTTGGCATATACCCTCGTCCCCTCATTTTTCCACCAGCCCCTTCCAAAGTACTCCCCCGAGCTGATTGTCAAGTGTATGAAATATATCAAAACATTTGGCTGTGTTTGACAAGCAGTCAAACTCCTTGAGCGGCGGCCGCTCGTCAAGTGCTGGGAAATCTGCCTCTCGACGGCACTTTCCCAGCTTCCGACCCAACCCCAGGACTCCACAGTTTCCCGCTTCGAAAGAGGAGAACAAAAAAGGACGGAAAAAATACGAGGAATTCGCAAGAAATTTCATTTCCTGATGCTCAACTGGAAAACGGAGGAAGAGTGAGTGGCAGTGGGGATTCAGCCCCAAAGCTCTCTCCTGGACTTTGGCCCCGAGCTGTACTCATTTGGCTTTAACATAAAACCAATTTAAACTTGGCCAAGTGGGCGGATGGGTGGATGGGTCTCCGGTGCGGACTGTTTAACGTTCCTCAATATGCAGACAGACAATAACAAACTACCGCGCCAAAAAACGAGAACGAAAACGAAAACGGAGAACCATTTTAATTTCATTTCAGAGCCGTAATTTTAGGTTCGAGTTGCTGCGGCAGCTCGCTCAGCTTGCACCTGTCCCTGCCGAAGGACTGGGGGGGTGTGGGCCCGCCACTTAATACTCGTGGGAAAAACAACAATGGTAATCCTCAAAAAAAAAATAATAAAAAAACAGCAAGCGAAGCAAGAGCGCCAAGGCAAACAGCTGAAGGAGAAGCTTGATAATAACTCGAACTCGAACTCGCTTGCTTTCTGGCTTTATTCCTTAAGACCCAAAAGTTTTCTGGCGGGAGCGATGTGGATGAGGATGCGGATGTGGCACGTTTGCACCATCCCCCCTTATCCCGTTGTCTCTCATAATTGCGGAGGATTGTGAAAATTAAGCGACTTGCTCTCATAATAAAAACTCCGCCTCCGCCTCTGCTCAACGATAACGATTAAGGCAACAGATTTATTTTAGACAAACACACACACCGTTATACGTGTGTAAGGACATGTGATTGTGGGTTAGCCCCAACAGGTGACACAGTCGAGCTTCTCCTTTCTCCCTCGTTCAAAGTCCCCCTGGCCCCTTCGACTTAGTTAAGTGCAAGTGCAATTTAAATTCCAAATTTGTTAAACTGTCACAAGTGTTTTGAATACGAAATGAGGAAGCCTCGCTTGGGGACAGCGCCTGACGCTACCATAATGTGAGTTTGCAATTTTTTTGGCATAAATAAAATAGAGAATTTTCTAGGATATTTTCGATAATACCAGTTTGGAAGTTTTTAGATGAATACAATATAACTTGTGGCTGTGTTTTATTATATTAGCTATTAAAAAAGATATTATAGGTAATATGATGTCATTTAATTAATATTTATTTTGATTGGTTTCACAAGGTAGTTAAATGTTTAAAGCATTTGATGATTAGTCATTTCTGAATGGCGATGATAGAAACTCTTAAAAAACTCAGAAACTCATAAAAACAATGAACATTAGGTCATGCTTGCATATAAAAAAGAGCTCGTCGTACATTCAGCTCAACCCTTATATTTTTTTGGCGCCACTTCCAAGAATAAAAGGACAAAAACTTAAAAGAGCGGCCCCTCTCATACCATACCCGGTTCTCTTGTTTCGTTTGTGATTCCTTCAATTATAATTGGAGAGAATAAATGCAAGGCTCTTTCAAGGTGCAGCTGTGAAAAACACTCTCTCGTTCACTAATGCTTGTACATTGCAGGCAAAAAGTGTATCAAGTATTTCGTATTTAGATTCTCTCATTAAGAAAATTCTTAGGGTAGCTTGCTAAATTGTTAAACAAGAGATCGTAAGCTTAGTATCGAGAGATTCAGCTCCTCTAGAAAACTTCTTTGTCATAACAATGCAAAGCTTGCCTATACATTTTTTTTCGATTTATATTTTCGTGACGGCCTGTTCGTGGCTTTTATGGATTGTGCAAGACCCGGCTAGGCATAATTATACAGCGAAAATCTGTGAAACTGTGAAGGGGCGATGGGCGCTGGGCTCTGAGCGATGGTTGTTTTGGATCGTGGGGAGGCGTGGCAAGGCAGGTAAACGTGAAAATTGCTTAGCAAAAAAAAAAATAAAAACACAAACCAGAAGAAAGAAAAAAATAGAAGGAAACTTTGACTTTAAAGCATGGGGATGCGATGGTTCCTAAACAAACACCGACACGACAACTTTGAGTTACGATGCCACACGCACGCGGCTGGTATGCTGGTATGGGGTGTGTGTATCCTGGTTTGTGTGCCGTGCATGAGTAATAGTAATGATGTTGCCCCACTCAAGAAGTAGAGCGTTGTGCCCCGCACAGCCCCATAAGGCTTATGAATAAATTAAGAGGAAAACACCCCCCGACACCCCAGCCACCCCCAAAATGGGGACAGAAGGCGCAAATAAAAAAGAGCAATTTAAATGCGAACGAAGAATGTTGAGGCATCTCCAAGGAGCTCTGGGAATAGGTTAGGGGTTCAGGCAGGTGAGATAAGGCTGGGGGCGGCAACTGAAGATAATGCCGTTTAAATAGAATAGCTCGCAAAGGTTTTTTTATTTTTTTTCGGCGAGGCCGACGCTTTGGGCCAAAAAAACTGCAAGACATAAAGAAAATGACGGCACTGTCATCCACAAGGCGGAGGGCAAAGGGGACGACGCGCACTCGCACAGGTGATTTACATAGCATACTTTAGTGGAGCACTTTGTGAACCAACCCCCTATCCGCTCCTCCGAAGCCCCCTCCCTCTGGATACCATCATCATCAGCCCCTAACAACACCGAGGAGATGAAGAAAGAAACGGATAGATAGGGAACAGAAAAGACACGGTGGCAAGAGCTAGGCTACAGCAGTTGGCGGGAAGGAAACTGAAAAAATAACAAGAAAAAAAACATTTTATGAATAAAATGTATTACAAGCGACAGCATAAGGAATTTGACGTTTTTATTATGCCAGCGCGGGCCAAAATCAGATAAAGCGGGTTAGCATGGAAGCAAAGAAGGCGCATTGATGGGCTGCACTTGAAAGAAATATTTAAAAAAATCGAAAACAAAGATTAACAAGTATTTCAAAAAATAAGTTTTTTAAAGAGGGTGTCACAATCAATAAATTCTATAATGCAAAATGTTTTACAAATATATTTAGTTATCAAATCAATCAAAATATAACTCATTTTCAAACCATGTATTTCGATAGCCAATTGGCTTGAATATTTGTATTAGAATGAATATAAATAATACAAAGTTCCCTCATTTAAATACAAAAAATAAATTTAATATTCAAATTTTTTTATATTACAAATAGTGTGAAATTTCAAAAAATATTTGTCAATAAGTAATAAGCAGTATGTACTGCAAAGTTAGACCATTTCCTTTTTGCTTACCTTTTGGATCAGTGTGGCCGTACTCGTATTACAATGTCTCACTTCAAGAAAACTCCAATTAATTATAGTGTCATACCCACATTAACAATTTTTATTTGGTTTGTAAAGAAATTCTACAATTTCCAAATTAGTTTTCTTATTTTGAAATAAGTTATTTTCCCTCTGTAAGTATTTATTAGTAAAAATTCTGTATTATATAAAACTTATTTAAGGCTTACGGAAACAATTCCTATCAGATCCCATCACTCTTATAAGTTTTTCTTTTTTGAAACCAAAATCCACCCAAGCAGACGAAGTGCCTGGGTTGTTTTCCAGAGACGCGAGCAAAGCGAAAAAGTTACGGATCCGGCAAAGTCAAGTGTCAAGTTTTGCCAGTCAGTCAGAGGCAGAGTCGGAGTCACAGTCACAGTCGTAGTCGGATTGCCGGGATTAGTGGCCAAAACCGCGCAACAATCGAGGGAGAAAACAAGTTTTAGGCATTAGTCGTAATCGGATGAGGGCCACGGGCCACGGGTCCCTTGTAGCGCACCTAATTCAATTATTATTGCTGCTCCCAGGGACGAGCCGGGACAGGAACAGGACTATACAAAATGTATTTTAAATAAATATGATTTATTATGTTTGACGTGCTCCAAAAAAAGAAAAGAATTGCATGGATGGTAGGACTGAGTAGAAGGCAATCCCCTCGAAGGATTGCCAAAGCAGTTTGCTCAGCACTCCACACCGGCTGGCCCCGAAGTAAAAGGTAAATTTGACTCAAGGTACACATGGTTCTTTATGGTCATAAGACACACAGAGAGGGCAAACGACCTGACCCGGGGGAGAATTGATGGCTGCCGCCTGTGGAAGAAAGGCTTGAGTCATCAACAGGTTGGCTATGGGAATTGCGGATTGGGGATTGAGGGGGAATCCCTGCTCAGTTTCGGCTTTGGATTGACAAACATGAAAAGGAAAATACGTAAATGCAATATAAATTTACTGTATGATTGATATTGGTTATGCTCCAGCGAGCGCGTGCGTATATATATATTCTGGCATGTGTGCGTGTGACTGCGGGTTGAGCCTTAATGGTCGTGATATAATATTGACACAGCGCACAGTTCCGGCTGGAATATAACCAAAAATGTATTGCCAGGAGATTTCGGGCTATTAGCGGCGTGACAGGGGGGCCAGAGAGGTAGGTCCTTTGGGCTCAGCGGAGCCAGAAAATTGCGGGAAATGATGGATATCACATTGGAGCCGCTGTGTCAATCTCTGTTTGATGAGCATAAAGCTGTAAAATTCAGAAAGACTTTAAGTCAGTCAATGTGTGAATAAGGGAGGTTTCTGAAATCAGTTTTTGTTTCGTTTTAGTTAAGTAAACATTATCGTTTATTGATATATGTTTAGTATTGATATTTAATATTGATATATAATATCTAAAGTAATGTAATAAAGGGATAAATAAACAGAAGGCTTCTTTCAGGTTTTATTTTTGAATTATTTACGTACAGCTTTTCCCAATAAAATAGGCTTTAAAAAAGAAACTATGATCTCCTTCCTTAATTTTTCCATTGCATTAAAGATAAGGAAACTTTCTGATATCAAAACCTTAAAGGAAACTTACTTTAGTCTTTAAAGTTTTTAAAAAAATTCTTTTATGCTTATCATGAACATGTAAACCCCTAGGCATTAAATACAAGTACATATTCTCCTCTCTGCATTTTTTCTATCCAATAAAAATAGATTATTTCTGTTAATAAAACCTTTAAGGGAACTGCCATATTCTAAGCATGTCAGCATTAAACCTTCATGGCGTTTACTATATACATATATGCATTTATGTAAATCCTACATAGACAACCAAAATGCACCCTAAGATAGTTGCAAATAAATGCACATTTACATTTACCTGTATATTTGCTCACAACCCAGCTTGTATATTTGCTTGCATTTTAAGCCTGAAATGGTGATGAAATCCTTGGCAATTATTTCGCCTTCGAATTTGCCGCAATTTCACACAGGCTGTGGAAGCTTGTGGACACTATTTAAATAGGTATCAAGTTAATGTCCTGCCATATGACATGTCATTGCGACAGTCATTAGTTCCTGCCTCACGTGGAGACAATGGAGGAGTCCTTGGGACATGGCTTGGTTCCGAGCTCATAATCCCCCTAGATTATCGAACAATAGCTACGAATCTATTCAGTTTTGGGGGGTCTAACATGATTTAGACATCCATAAATTCGCACTGTTTAGTTGAAATCAACGGCACAAAGGACAACCAAATCCTCTGCCATCCGTGCCAGCACAGCCATATCATTGGAATCCGAATAAAAGCCATAAACGATACTGGTTGTGGGGAGAGGATGACGTGGGTTTTTGTGGTGGCAACCAGTTGAATATAAAATTTAATTTATATTGAAAATTTTGGGTTAGGGTAAGCTACGCGGTTCCTTTGCTAACCTATGTAGCAGGATGGCATACCTATATACTTACTTATATACTTACTTACATACTTATATTGTTACTTACCTACCTACTTATGTACTTATAATAACTTAGTATCTATAATTACTTAAAACATAGACTTAATTAATAGTTAAGATAAATATAAACACATTGTGCAATACTAGAGATAATGTTAAGCTAACAGAGCTGTTAAGGCGCTCTCTTGACTCTCTCCTCTCTCGCTCTCATCGCTCTCTGAACCAAACCGGGGGTTGATGCAGATCGCAGAGAGAGCGAGCAGTCAGTCGAACGCAGCCAGTAAAAAAGAAAAGAAGTGAAATAAGAACAGTGAAATAATAAAAAGAATAAAACCTTAAACTAACTGTTGTTCGTCTACACCTATTTATTGTGGAAAATCAAATAAAACCTTGAAGTTATTAAATTTTTGTTATATTCTTGAATATAAAAATATACTAAATTGTAGAAAATAAATTGATTTATTTATATATATTTCTACGAATTTTTCCCTACAAACTAAATTCAAAAGTTATATTTAGGGATTAACTCTGTCAGCTCTCAGTTTATTCTTCATTAGGGCATCCCAGCTCCTGCCTCAACTTTTGGCCTGATCTGACGACTAGGGGTTGGGATTCTGTTTTGTGATGAGGGGTGATTCGACCAAGTTTAAGTCCAAAACCCGAGCAGCGACCTCGACAACAACCCGCTTAACCCTAAAATGTTCAGCTTATGGTCAGTGCTGGCAACTGGAAAACGCTCTTAGGTGAATTTATAGACCCAACTCCAGAGAGACAGACACACATCCTTGGGCTTACGTACATATATATATAAGGGCACGTTTGTGTGGCCTGTGCTCCTCCTGGCTGACCAGTGTTGTGAGCAAATAAACCCACACAAAAAATGGCCCAAACTGAAAATATTTAGTCGGGGCTTTTGTGCATAACTAATTGGCTCTGCCTGGCTTTGGGGCCTGCCCCTACAACACTTGGAACATTGCAAAAATAATTACAATAACAATTATGTGGGCTAAGCAGAGGAAATCAATTATTTCAAAAATAAAATTTGTATAAAATATAAAGATTTAATTATCTTGAAATATAATACCGTGTAGCTCTATATCTCTTAGTTATAATTATAATCAAATTAAGAGTTTTTTTCTGAGTGATGCCTTGTTCTCTCGCCTGCTTGTGTGGTCATCCCCTCTGCCAGATACGTACGCCTCTGGACCAGACTCCTTGCCATCCCATCCTCCTGCACCCGCATGGTCATCCTCGGCTTTTGCTTGGGTTGGGCGGTGCGTTCCGGACAAAACGGACAATTGGAAAGACGCAACAGGAATGTTGGCGCCTTCGGGCGATTTCCCGGCTCCTATTTCTCCTTTCATCAACCCCCAAGCCCGCAGTTAAAGTGCACAATTTGCCACAATGTTGCTTGTTGCCTCATTTTGTTGTGCTGTTGTTGTTGCTTGTCATCAACATCGTTATGTTGTTATAGCCATCATCATCGGTAGCACCCACCAGCAGCTCCACCATCCGGAGCTTCGTTGTCACGCTCTCACTGCCCCCGTCCATGTGCATTGTCAGCTAATTGAATTTTGCAGCACGAAATGAAATTTAATTTATCTTTATTGTTTGTTTACGCCGACAAATGACGAAAAAGATGGGGAAAAAAGCAAGCATATAGCCGAAAAAAATCACAAAAATAATATGCATACAACCTAAATTGCGATAAAAGGATTTTAATCTACTCTTGGGGGCTATTTTATTGACTCGATTTTATTGAAATTTAAAGAATATTTTATGGGGAAACGAATTTGAAGTAAAGATTATTAAAAATATACGTAAAGTACACTGATATAAAAAAGGACCATTTGGTCACGAAAGTAGCGTAATCACATTTTGTTCTTATTAAAAGACCATTTTTCTAGGTTCAAGATTTTGTACATTCTATACTCAAGATTTTTTTAATATTATTTACAAAAATCTACAAAGAAGAAGACAAATGTACGAATCAATTCGAAAAAATCTAAAAACATTACCCAAATTCCCATATAAGATTTCTTTTATTCCTTGAATAAAACAGTTGTGGATTGGTTTTAGAATTACTTGTGATTTTATATGGAATTAAAACCAAAGAATATTGTTTTAAGTTTTCATCTAGCAATAATTGCATTTTATTATTGCTTCCAAAATTATCGCCTATTTGCCATAAGCTAGTGTCTGACATCAGTGGGCCTTCATTTGATACGATATTGTCTTCGCGTAAAGACAACTTTTCTTCCCAAATTAGTCAGTAGATGCCAGAACCAGTTGGGAATTGTACATGTGAAGGTAATCTCATATTTGGAATTTTGGTCTTATACTAAGATTTAATTTAAGAATGTGTAAAATCTTAAGAGGAGGTTTTATTTTTTCTATCAGTGTACTTTATTCAACAAAAAATTAATATGGGACTAGACTTAAATAATTAATTAATAAGGATAAAATATTTAATAGAGCATTTAAATCTTCATCATATTGCCATTTTTTTGTGTCTCCAAATTGTCTCGCAGCAATTCTGTTGGCTCAAGCTTATTGGTTTTCTCACTTCTGGCCCCAAGACACACAAAATTAAACAAACACTTTATGCTTATTTTGTTTGTTTCTTTGCAGGCCCCAAAATGGGGCCTTCTCCTGGGGATACTAACTATCTGCCTGGCCGCGAGCCTTGCTAATGGTGCGTACCAAGTAATACTTTTCAGTTCATATTTTGTTAATTCGTGTTCCCCAAAAAAAAAAAAAAAAAAACAGGAGAGACAAACCTGCCGCCCGTGTTTACCCAAACCCTGAACAATATCGTCCTTTACGAAAATGTGACCGTGGGCACAGTGGTATTCCGGCTGCAGGCCCTACGATCCGGAGGGCAGTCCCGTGACCTATGGTGTTATCGGTGCCGATCACTTCAGCGTGGATCCCGTGTGTGGCAACATTACCCTTATGAAGCCACTCGATCGCGAGGAGAAGGATAGCATAAAGTTCCTGGTCTCGATCAGGGATCGTGTGGACCCTGAGAGCAAGTCGGAGCGGGAAAATGTGGTCTAAGTACCCATCACATTCATTATACTCGACCTGAACGACAATCCCCCCGAGTTTCAGAATGTAAGTAATTAAGTTTAAAGTGATTTTTATTGGACAAACATACTCTCCTTTAACCAGACTCCCTATGAGGCGGATGTTAATGAGGATGCCAAGGTGGACACCACCATCTTTGATAAGATTCCTGTAAAAGATCGGGTCCATGCCAGGGTTGGCGACACGAGCCAGCCAAGGAAGATTGTTTACGATCTGCTGACAAGTGAGTCTTCCTTTGATCTATATTTTTGAGATATTGATAAGCTATAATCTCTGTATTTTTGAATAAGGATAAAATGGTTTCAAGGATTCCTTCTTAGTTTTTTAAAACAAATTCCTCTCCCCCATTTCATAGATCCCAATGACTACTTCCTACTTGACTCTCAGTCCGGAGAACTGCGCACCGACAAGCCGCTGGATCGCGAAGCTCTTGATGATTCCACGGGCATCATCTCGCTGGTGATTAGAGCCCGTGAGGTTGTGAACGGAGTACCCAGCAATGATCCACTGACGAGTGCCACGGCCAAGGCAACGGTGACCATACGCGATGTGAACGATTCCCCGCCCGTGTTCAACCGCAAGGAGTTCGCCGTTTCTCTGCTGGAGAACACACTGCCCGGGACACCGCTCGCCTTGGACATGAGTGTCAGTGATGCTGATGTGGGCATCAACTCCAAGATCGCTCTGCGTCTGGAAGACGTTTCCGGGGTATTCGACGTGAAGCCCAAGCTGGTGAAATGCTACTCGCAGGTCAACATTCGCGTGGATCTGGGCTAAGAGAATCCGAATCAGTGGAAGTTTTTCGTGCTGGTGGTGGCCGAGGAGACTCTGGGAGCTACGGTGACTCTGGGATTCGCTACAGCCTGTCCGGCACCGGAGCAGAACTTTTCCACGTCAAGGATCGGACAGGTGTCATTAGCCTGGCCAATTGTCACGGCGAGGGCGAGAGCAACAGGCGCGAGAGACGTCATCTGCACGGGGATGAGAACGAGGCGGAGGATTGGCACCGAGCCGACCGTCCAGTACACATTAGTCACCGAGGCGTCAGAGGAGCGAGTGCCGGCGGCTCCAGCTTCGGTTTCGGTCTCAGTTCCAGCTGCATCTCACCCTGGAGTTCCAGCAGCGACTGCTAATGACGACAAGGCACCACAGACGTGTCTGGACTACGAATCGGAGACCACGTACCTCTTGTCATACAAGGTGAGTGACTGTCTCAATCTTCGTGTGCGGGTGGGAACGATTTCATATGCGTAATCCGGCAGTGGGAGCTCGTGTGGGAAAAGTGCTTGTGCGCCAGATCCTAGAATCGCCCGCCTGATCTTACTTCAACGGTCTGTATCTTGACTTCTATATAATGCATGCTGAAGATCTTAGTCTCATTTTGTTGGTGACTCATTTGACTATGTTAGTGCCAACCGAGAATGTGTGTAACAGGCAGAAGGAGAAATCTCCGACTCTATAAAGTATATAAATTCTTAATCAGCGTCACTAGCCGAGTCGATCTAGTCTAGTAGTTTTAATTGGATGTGATCGTTTTTGGTTAAATTGGGCAGTAATAATTGCTTAGGTAAAAGAAAAACAAACTTATAGTTCTACCATTTGTATAAAATTTAGAGGGTGTGTTATATTTTTAAAGTTTAAAATTCAAAAAACAATTTTTGATTAACGGTTTAGTATTGATTTTATTACCAATGAAATTTCCTTATTTATACCTCATTTTAATTGGACAAAGGTAAGCAACGAGGCAGACTCTTTATGATACCGCTCCAGTGCTAGCCAAGGCGTCCATACAAATTTGCAAAGAAACATAAATTATAAGCCACTCTATTTACTAATCAGTGTGCCCCGTTTCAAATTTAAGTCCTGCTTATAAAACGTGTGCCACATCCTATTAAATGCTTTGTATTATCAAATATTTGAATCATAAGAATTTCCTTATCTTTCTAATTTCTTAATATATTTTTATTTCTTTTAATTCGTTTCCTATAGCATCAATGGCAGCCGTAACCATGACTCCTCGGGCAACCATGGATCCTCCAAGCCCCGAATGAAACGCAAGTCTCGGGTACTCTTTTCACAGGCTCAGGTCCTGGAGTTAGAGTGTCGCTTCCAGCTGAAACAGTATCTAATGGGAGCGGAGCGCGAGATAATTGCCCAAAAGCTAAATATGTCGGCGACGCAAGTGAAGATCTGGTTCCAGAATCGTCGCTACAAATCCAAGCGGTGTGACATCGACTGCGAGGGCATTGCCAAGCATCTAAAGCTGAAGACGGAGCCATTGCATTCGCCGACATCGCTGCCACCGCCGATTCCCAATCACGTCCTGTGGCCAAGCTCAGCAACAGCATCAGCAACATGAACATGCCTCATAGCTCATAGTACCTTGTTTTATATATATGTTGGAGAATAAATAAAGTTTAAGACAAAACAAAGTATTATTTATTAAACACTTCTTCTAAAATTTGATTTTTATGAGTACAATTTCAGTGGAACGGCGCTGAGGGTTTTTTTCAACTATCACTTAGCTACTTCTATTGAATTAATCTACTTTTGGCCTGTAAATATATAGTTTGGGCCATTTTATTTGATTTTAAAATGCCAAACTTACCTTTTTTAATAAAGTAGGGCGCCTTGTTAATACGAGTAGGACTAGTATTCTCTCCCAAACTGAATCCAAGTCTTAATTAATCAATAAAACCCGTATTTTTCTCAACCTCCTTTCTCACAACCTTTACACCCTGACGAATATCCATGAATATACTCCTTGCCCTGCCGCACTCGAATTTATATCTTTATGAACAGCTTTCGATCGGCCACCGATCCATTAGGCACTGCATCTGCGTATAATTGCCGCCGATCGCCGCATAAATCAATTTTATCGGGGCAAGCGATCAGTTTTCAGCTTGAAATGTTTTCCCTTTGTCTGCCTTTCGCATGGGGATGCGAAGGGCAGAGATAAAGGGTAAAGGGGTGAAAGTAAAAGGATGGAATTGCGTTGGCGGCAAAAATTACAAAGGTTGCATTTATGAAACGTTTAAGTGGCAGGGCAATGGCAATGCAACTGTAGAATGTTTTCCTGGATCCACACACTGAGAGACAGATACTTTCGTTCAGATACAAAATGCAGGGCACATCAAAAACTCTCCCTCCTCGTCTTTGCATTTTATGACAGGCCGCGGGCCAAAGGCTAATATTTCATTGGGGGCCATTCCAAGATATTGGTGGTTCAGTGGTGTTGTGGCATATCAATTACTCCACAAACACATGCCAGTGGCAGTGGCAGAGGCAGGAAGGGCGACTGCAAATGGGAGGTTGAGGTTGAAGTTGCGCTGCCACAGACCAACAAGTGCTGATCACACTTTCGGTTTGAGTTTCCACATCTCTGACAGCCGAAGCTTCTTCTGGGGTTAGCTCTGGAATGAGGACTCCCCCTCCGCCCTTCTTCGTTCTGTTTAAGTGTCAATCACGCGGGGACAGCGCAGTACCAGCAAGGAAATTCGGCAGTGGTTTTTATTTTTTTAGGTTTTTAAAAACACTGGTCGACAAAAAAATGCCGGCCAATAAAAAAGCTCTTTAAAAGCTGAATACCCGCTCTGGGCTACGTAAGGTTTGGGAGTTATAAGGCATTGAGAAGTGCCGATTCAAGCAGTGCACGATACTTTGACCGCAATTTTCTCAAAATTGGTGGGTGATGGAAACTTTTCAGTTTCAGACTAGTAATGTACCGGTTCAGATCTATCAGAATCAATATCTTTTGTTCGACGGCATTTTTCTTGTCGACCAGTGTTGTTAAAAGCAACTTATATAGCTTGCGTTGGCTGGCGAAGTTGTAGTCGCTGAACACTTCGATTCCATAAAAAAGCACTGGTGTCAGGTACATTAGTGCAATCGTCTGCTTCATTTTGACTGGTTAAAAGTTCTTTGATAGGTATAAGCTTCTAAGGACTCCATACATTTTACTGACATTTTTATTTATGTGGTCATCCCATGTCAAAGTATGCTTAAAAATAAAACCTAAGTTGCATGCTCCTCTTACATAGTCTATAGGAGTATTTTCGATAGCTAATCTTTGTATACCATCAGTGTTAAACGCCTTTTTACTTATAACTGTACACTTTGATTTCTTCAGCTTTAATCCTAGCCCGTTAATTTTTGCCCACCAACTAACTATTTCCAGTTCACTCCCTGCAGTACCAGTTGTCATCAATAGGCCGTTGTCATCAACGTTTCATCAACGGGCTGACTTCGACTTCGGCCGAACCGACGCTCTCGTTTAATCGTGTCAAAACCGACTCTCTCGCTCTCAATTCTTTCTCGCTCAATTTCTTTCTCAAAAATTATGTTGATGAAATGTTGATGGAACGTTGATGAAACGTTGATAAGATGTTGAAGAAAAGTTGATGAAATTGTTGATGAATCATCGATGAAATGTTGATGAATCATTGATGAATTTGTCACTGATGACAGCCTAGGTCGATGACAGGTACTGCAGGGTTGATGACAGGTACTGCAGGGTACATATAGGACGTCATCAGCATACATGTGCATTTCACAATTTGACAATATATTCGGAAGATCATTAACATATACAGAGAAAAGAAGTGGCCCAAGAACGGATCCTTAAGGGACTCCACGTTTGACACTGAGAAAAGACGAGACCGACTGCTTTCGATACCATAAGTATGAAGAAATTAGTCGTGTAGCTGTACACGAAAAGTGACATAGACGACTTAGCTTAAGACACAGATTATCGTGGTCAACCGTGTCAAAAGCTTTACTGTAGTCCAAAAGTGTCAAGAATGTTATATTGCCACTATCCAATATTTTTCCTAATGCCTTCTACAATGTCAATTATTGCTGTTGTGCAACTTCTGCCCACACGGAAGCCTGACTGCTTATCAGTCAAGAGTTTTCGTGCTGTCAAGTAACTTAACATTTGATCAGCCATAAGTCGCTCTAACTTTTGACATATATGGTAAAATAGAGATTGGCCTGTAGTGTTTAGCATTTTTAGGGACTGGAATTATTTTTGCTAGTTTCCAGGAGTCAAGAAATATGCTTGAACAGCTTGATGAATTTTGGGTTCATGTCGTCGACTCCAGTAGCGTTTGATTTAGTTTTTAACATTAATTCAATTACTATTATACCTTTTTCTATCGATATTTGATTTGATGTAGACCCATTTTTGCTTATTGGATGTAGCCTCGTTAAATTTATTATAAAAATAAATAAATTTTCTTTTTTTTAATAAATTAAATATGGGTCATTCCCCAGAAAGGTCAACCGCAGCCAAAAAGTTAGCAACTAGTTTGCGTGGAACTGGACGGACGGACGGACAGACGGACGGACAGACGGACAGTTGGACACGGATTAGCAAAAATAAAAACAAGTGGGAAAGCTACAGTCGAGTGTGACCGACTGTAAGATACCCGGTACCCAAAGCATTGTGGGTGAAATTAAACAGCACATGAACATGGAAAAAGGAAATTTTGACAAATGAAGACAAATATTGCTAGAAACAAGTTGCGCAACACTCAAAAGAGACAAATGTTGCTAGGAATATGTTGGGCAACTCTCAAAAGCGACAAATGTTGCTAGGAACATGCTGAGCAACACCCAACAAAGACAAATGTTGCTAGGAACATGTTGAGCAACACGCACGTGCGCGCTCTCTCTCTCTCTCTCAGAAACTTTATTGTTTTTAGTAACTTCTATGTTTATCATCCGATTTTACTAAACACGTCCACAATTGCCTACTTATTAAGACTATCTATTTACTTTACGCCGAAAATCACGCATATGGTTATATACCGTTTTTTATAATTTTCGGGGGCGGAAGTGGGCGTGGCCAAATTTTAAAACAAACTTGATCTGCGTGCAACAGATTCCAATGTTGTCACCAAATTTGGTAACTCTAACTCTTATAGTCTCTGAGATCTGTTGTTTCACGCGGACGGACGGACGGACGGACAGAAGGACAGACGGACATGGCTAAATCGACTCGGCTGGTGATGCCTCCTTCTGCCTGTTACATACATTCTCGGTTGGCACTAACTTATAATACCCTTGTACCCTATGGGTACCGGGTATAAAAATGTTCGAAATATTAGGGCTACAACATAGCAAAAATTTGTGACAAATTTAAGTTCGTAAAATGCATTATAACTTAAGAACGAGAGGTCTCCCATTGGATATTCTTGTTTAATATTGAAGTAGAAAGGCCAAAGCTCTTTTTAATCTGAATACCCGCTCTGGGCAACGTAAGGCTTGGGAGTTATTAAGCCCTGAAAAGTGCCGATTCAAGCAGTGCATGATTCTTTGACCGCGATTATTTCAAAATTGGTTTTTTAGCTTCGGACTAGTAATGTGCCGGTTCAGATCTATCAGAATCGATGGCTTTTATTCGCCGGCAAAAAAAGGTCGATTTTTGTCGACCTGTGTAATGTAAGTTTTATATTTTTTTTATTGTTCATGATGTTTAAAAGTGTATTCGTTGATCGAAATTTAGAAAATTTGTGAATTCAGACAATTTAGATAATTAGACAAATACATTTTTCTTGGTTGGAATCATGTGTTGGGGGCTTACATTTATTATTATTTTAATTACGAAATTAACGGTGCGTATACGTGATATGCATTGGTGAATAAAGGTTAAACACATTGATGAAAAGGTGGATAACTTTGGTAAAGTAAGGTTGGGAAACTTTGCTATGAAATATTTTACACTGCTTTCTGTTTTTCGGTCAAGTCTCCCACTTGCACTGCTTATACTCCACCTGAAAGCAGTACATATTTTGTAGTATATTTCAGTATTTTCGGTCCGGTCACACTGCTTGTTGTTTTAGAACACTGATCACTGTTTTAACATATTTAACTGGATTTAACTGGAATTAAATAAGGATTTTTAAATGAGCTGATCTTAGCTTTAAAATTAACACAAAACTTGGCTCTGTTAACCCAAATTTTACTTTGCGCCGCCAAATTTTTTTTTCCGCTAGGTGGCGCAACATTTTTAATTGGTTTCGGTTGGCAGCCCCGTTTCTTCCCACCCATAGTAGGCGCTCTATTTAAAAACAACTGAGAGAGCGCAACAAGTGCTTCAGCAGTCATGGTGTCTCCGGAGCCTCAGTTTTCTCTCTTCGTTTGTGGTGTGTGGACGGTACGTCGGTGCCGGGTCAAAGTTGCGTCGGCGGATTGCCGCATTGTTTGCGTGTGTGTGCGGGAAGGGCGCGCTTCGTTTGTGTTTGTGTACGTTGCTGGTTCTCAGCGTGTGTTTCGAAATACCGCATTGTTTAATTACAGAATTACAGCCCGCCGCGGCTAATTCCGTGCCAACAAAAGCAGTGTGTGAATGAAATTGTGCTTACATAGCTAAAGCTACAGGTAAACAACGTTCGGCTAAGGAGAACGGAAAGAACTAGCAGGAGGAAGAGGTAGAGAGAGGTTCTGCACCGCGGTCGCGTCGGCGCAGCAGCAAACGTGTGTCTGTGTGTAGTGGTCCGCCTGGTTTTTTTCGGCCAACTGTGTGCGTGGGTGCATGTGTTTGTTTGCGAAGCAACAATTTAATTGCTATTCGATTTTAAAAGCAGTTCAATTGCAAACAATTACAAATATGTTATTTGCCGTCGATTGCGTTTGCATTTTTTCGGTGTGCGTATTGCATTTCTGAGCCACAAGGCACACACACTCAAACAAAGCTCTTACGTTGCAAACGTTTGCCTGCATCAATTGCCCGGAGTGTGTGTAAATGGCGTAATCGTAATCTTTGTGCCCCCTTTTTAATGATTTAATTAAAAGCGTAAATTGCAAGCCGAAATTCAATTTGTCCATTTGACTTGACTTGTGTGTGGGTGGCGGCGAGCTGTGGTCCACATTGACATTGACTCGCCAGTCGGTGTTGTTGTTGTTGCTGAACACACACATTTACCCAGTAATTAAGTATGTGCGTCGCGTGCCGTTTTGCATTTTCTTTTCAGCCTCTTTTTAGCCGGAAAATGTTCTCGTCTTATTGCGCGTTTATTTGCATTTCCATCAATTTAAAATTCGAGACAACAAAAAAATCGAAATAAAAAAATAAACCAAAAACCAGTTGACCGTGAGATAATTCGTGCTTAAATGCGAAAAATACATCGTACCAAATATATAAAAAATATGTGAATGATTGAAAAGTATTGTTGTCTGTGCATGTGGGCTCTTCTCTCTCTTTTGGTTTTCCGTCTGCCCTTCGCCATTGAATAACGGCAGTTTTGCGAGGTGCGAAGTCGAAGAAGAGCAAATAACAACAACAAATTGCCATCACCTTTGTCGTCAGCACAGCAAAAGCCAAAGCAAAAGCAACCGCCGAAAAAAAAGAGTTGAAAGCCGGCATTTGGAGGACGGCAAGAGAGTTCTGAAGAAGATAAAAAACAAAACAAAACCAAACAGAACGCAACTGCGCCGTCAGCAGAGCCTTGGTGGCCACATTCCAGCGTCATCAGCCGGCGGAGGCCATAACGCCGCCCGCCGCTGCCGCCAAAGCGGCCAAGCCCGGGTCACCAACGAAATTCTTTCTCTTGTGAAAGGGGTAAAAGAGAGGAGGCAGCAGAACCAACAATACACCGGTAAGTCAACTTGGAAGTCTACAGAGAACACTGGATAAAATGGCACACTTAGCACCTGAGTTTAGGTGTTTTTAGTTTTTGATTTCTATTAAAATATGTTGGTTGGGAATTTTATAAACTATAAACTAAACCTATGTAGAAACCTTGAAAAAAATCGGGTATTAGTAATTTGATTATAACCGAAATATGAAAATTATATAGTATTTACCTTATAGACATTGAAGGTAATAAATTTATAGGAAAATAAGATAGGAATATGATATACGAATATGCGGTTTTTTAGTTAATGATAAGCTAATTTTATGTAGTTATATTATATATTATAAAGTCTTTATCATAAAGTAACCTCAAAGTCTCCTGTACTTTTGATCAGTTTAAACAATTCATAACATTAAAACTGTTAATGCTTTGAGGGCTATATGGCCTTTTTGGGTCCCAGAATTCAAGATTTCTAACATCTAGTGGATAAAAAAAACACGGATAGATTGATTACATATTTCCTCAGAAGACTCTTCCATAATATAGCAAACTTCCCACAAATTCGGATCATATTTGTTATTATTAATTCAGTTAAGGCTAATATAAATTTTTAATGTTTAACTTAAATTAGTTGGAAGAGATTTCAGTAAGTATCAGAATTTCTTAAGTTACATTTCCTTGTTGTGTCAAGATCTTTAAAATATAAATTTGGCTCTCAGTGCTTACCTTGATGGTACCTCCATTTAAACATTATATTGACATGTTCTTAAGAAATGTCTTTATAAGTTTGTAACTTTAGCAAAGAAAAACTTTTCATGCGTTCTTTTGTACTTATATGTTTTTTTTAACTATAAGGAAGTTAATATTTTCTTTAGAAATCACTTTATTGACTGAGTATTCCTTGAGTTCATTTACCCCTGCCATACTGTAAATAGTCAGTACATCAACGTCAATTTTCCGCTGCCATTCTTGTACAGGTTCTTCTTGTTGCTCCTCCCGCATTGTTGTTGCTGTGGTGTCACGCCCCTTCGCTGGCAGGCGGGGTATGTGAAAAAATTTTTGCGTAGAAATTACATATTGTTTCGTTTTCACATCCCAGCAGCCCAACCAACACATCCCCCTGCCACCTGTCCCCCACCTGACACGCCGCTTGGTAGAAGGTAGGCAGGTAGTACCTTGGTTACTGGCAGTTAAACCCCTTTACCCGCCGCTTTCGTGCCTCTTGTATTTTTATGGGTCGTCATCCATCGCCGCCCCTCGCCCTTCTGGGGGAATCGCTTTCTGCTCATCAAAGCACAAAAACATCCAAAGGCGGCTGCCTCAATTATGTTAATTATGAATTGCTCCGGCTGTCTGTCGAGTACGGGTTTTGGTGCACAGGGCCCAGTCCCGGGCCCGGGCAAGTCAAGCGGGTAAGTGGGCTTTTGGGTTAGCACCTGGTGAGGTCGCAATGTAACCCAAATTCGAGAGCATTTCGCAAACTTGATTTGAGCCATTGCCAAAAATTGATTCATCTCCGCTCTCTTGATGATCTTTTAATGGAGCATAAACCTAATTTAAGACTTTGGACGATCCCAAGGCAATGAACTTTAGCCGTCCGAATTCCGCAGAGAGTTCAATCTTTCGTTAATTTAGCTAACGATTTGTTTGAGTTGTCGGGGATTACATATACCTTTAGTTTCCAAATCAAAGGTGATTATGTGGCTGATGTTTGTGTTGATGCCCGTTAAGCTAATGATGTTTAGATAGGAACGTGAAATTATGAACAAGAAATGGATTATAATTTAGTTTAAAATAGGCAGTAATGTTATTTGTTTTTTTTATTAATTTAAAGCTTTGAAGATTATTATTCGGAAATTGTGTTTAAATAGTAAAGCTCATAGAATTAGGTATTATATACTTAATTTTTGAACATGCAGCAAGCAAACAATCAAAATATACCTTTTAGGTTGACAATACAATATTTTTCCATGACCTAACCAACCGAAAACGAGTTGTGTGTGTTCTGTACATGCTTGTACAACTAATGCTGCGATTTTAATCATTTGATAAAGGCCTTAAAATACAATATAACAATTTATAACAATTAAAATCACTCGACTTTTGTTTCACATCTCGTGGCGCATTCCAATCTGCCTTTCAGCCCGCATTTAACCCTTTTGTTCGGACTTTTTCAAATGAAATTTATCGCAGATTCAGCGGCAATGGCAACAACAATAGATCAGGAACAGCAGCCGCTGAGACCGCCGCGCCGCCATATTCCCCGGCTTACTTCAATTTTATCCCCCACTGGAGAATTTCGTAATTTTCAAATCACAATATTAATGCTGGCTCTGGCCCCTCCAAACAATGGGCGAAAAAGCTGTATAGTAGTTGTTGTTGCTGCTTGCCTGCTGCAACCGGGTGGAGCGACGCTTTTTTGGGAAACCTTTAACAATGGAAAACTTGCCCAAGCCGTCGACGGAACTGCGTCCAAACTGCCTTCGTTTTGCTGCTGTTGCTGTTCTTGTTGCCTTCGCCAAGCCGGAAGATATTTCAGACTGGCTTGCAACCGGGCCCGAACCGAGAGCGAGAGGGGTGGGGCTGCCAACTGTGGGCCATGGGGAGTTGGGTGCCACTGGCTGGGATCCATGTTTAGACAGAAACAAGTTTTATGCTCTGGCAATGATGACGCTAGAGCACTGACTCCGACTCCAGCCCCAGCTCCGACGCCGCCTCCCCGCGTCTTCGACTCTAACTCTGACCAGTCCAACGGCTTCGGTGGCCAGCTGCTTTTGTTGTTCTCGTCCTACACTTTTCAGTGCCTCAGTGCCTAGTTCCCCCTTCCGACTCCACCTTCGTCGCTGCCTCCGGTTGCGATTCCGATCCCAAAAACCAGACCCGGTCTGCTCCCGAGCCATTTACTAGCGAGTATTGGATACAGTGGTGGTGCTGCGGTGCAGCCGCGTTGTGTATGCAGTTTTGAACTAGTTGCGGCGTATCAAATCAAGCCGAACCATTGTCCGGATCTAAAGATGGGATCGTGAAGAGCTTTTAAATTAAATTTGGCACAATTAGGGTATACTTTACCATGTTCTAATTCGAAGATTTATTTTAAAAAAAAGGTTTCGCTTTGAACTGGAAATGTAAAAATTATTTGCGTCTTAAAAGCCTTAAAAAATTTTAATTAAAATGGGCTTAAGTAGGAACCAGGTTGTAAACAAAAAGAAGGTATTAGTGAACACAATCAAAGCCATTGAAAATATTATCAAATGCTTTTAAAATAGTGTTGTATACTAATTTATAATATTTAATTTGATATGATTTATGTTATTAAAAATTACTTGATATGATTTTATATGATTTTAAATGACTTTATATGATTTAAAATAATGTAATATGTTTTGATGTGATTTAATATGACTTTATATAATTGGAAATGATTTGAAAATATTTGAAATGTTTCATATGATAATGTTGTTCATGTTTCATGTGATATGATTGGGGAAAAATGATGTGATTATGATTTTATATAATTTCTTATAATTTTACATGATTTTCTATGATTTTAAATGATTTGAAATGATTTAAAATGACTTAAAATGATTTGAAGTTATATGAAATGATTTGAATCGATTTTATATGATTTGATATGGATGCGAAGTGATTTGAAATGATTTGATATAACTTGATATGATTTAATCTCGTTTTATATATATATATTTTTCGACTTTATATGATTCGAATTGTTCCTTTTACGATTGTCAATCCCCAACCATCTCTATTGCAGTCATTTCGCCGGCACGACCCAACAATCCACCTCATGCATAGTTCACCCATTACCCATACAGCACCTCCCTCTCTCCAGGGGTCTGTCGCACTTTTTGGTTCTGTTCACAATTTGAAAATTAACTGGTTTGGTTGTTTTTGGGTTGGTTCGTCGGACGCTGGCCCCGGGACCAGGGAATCCTGTCTGGGCCGCAACTCGTACCAGACATTCGTATTGTTCGATGGCGTCGAGACGGACAGCTCTATATATGTAAGGGATAAAATGAGCTTAAAGTTTTCCTGGGTTCACATTTAGTTGGTCCTTTTTACGCGTTGAGGTTTTCGACCGTCTGGGATTGCCCCAAAAAACTTTTACCAGCCAAGTGGGCGGTTACGCTTAGAAGGGGCGTGTCGATATATATATAGAGAGAAGGGGTGACTAGGGTGAGGGGGCTTTCGTAGTGGCCGGTGGAAGTCGGCCATTCAGCCGCGACAGGAAGGCAGTTCAGGAAGGAAGTTCATTTTGTGCAACTTAACGCTTTGCTCTCCTTTTCTCCTTTCGCTTGAGAGCGTGTCTGGCCTGCAGTCCCCTGGTATCCGCCCGCTCCTTATTTTGAATAGGCTGGAGAGATCAGATATGGAACTCGATGAACGAGGTAGATATCTCAAAGTTGCAGTCTGCATAGTGGGCCTGGAAAACAAGCCAAGTTTTGAGATCAAACTGGTAACCGTAGTTGGATTTTTAAAGGTGGTTGAGAAGTATGCTGAAAACCCTTAAGAGTGTGATTCTAAGGTGAATTTTATTTAATGATAATACGTAGAACGAACTAAGATAGAAGAATTGGTTTAAAAGTTTGAGTTAAAAATCAACAAAAAATGCTATGAATATATTACAAAACCTTATCATTGTGAACAATTTATTTATATCTGCAATTTTGAAGCTGCTACTATCTGCATTTATGAGCACTGAAATTAAGGAAATATAGATCTGAGAGTTACATTTTTTCAAGTCACACCTGGTGTCTACTCTCTCAATTTTTGCCATATCCTTTTTCTCTCTATTTTCTTGCAGTGCAATTGCGCCAAAAGCAATTTGAAGAATTTCTTATCTGAATTTATGATCCTCCGCACCTTGGAGCACATAAATCAAACCATAAACTAGAGACTGTCGCCGGAACATATGTGGCTATGATGGACCATGCCAGGGGGAGTGGTTCCAATTTTTAGTCACTAATCCGCCGCACTGTCCGTCCCCATTAAACTTCGTCGGTTAATGGGAATCCGTGGATGGCAAACAGGCAAATTGCCCGGCTTGCCATCGCACAGATACTCACTAATACGCCCGCACACTCACTAAATTTTTAATCAAGCTTGCCAGCAGCTGTGATTCCGCTGGTGGAAGCCATTTGGGAGCTGCATCCCATGCCCCCACATAATGCTCGTCCTTCGAGAGCACAAAAAATGCAATCAACGTCAAATGCGCTTCGAAACTTTGTGCAAAATAATAGAAAAGCCATTAATTTCACTTCTCGTCGAAGATGTTACGAGTTGGGGGCGAGAAAACGTTGGAAAATCGGGGAGTGGCCTGGACATATGGCGACATGGCTGGGACGTACAAAAAAAGAAGGAATTTCGCAAAGGGGGACTCCGAAAAGAAAACGTAATGAAAGCCGAGAGAGGAAAGTAAAGTAATTTTTAATTATGCGCATAACGTGAGTCAAACTTTGATTGGAATTAGACGAGATCCGATTAATCGCTCACTGCATCCCTCGGGTTGTCCCTCGGGAAAACTTTTTGCAACACTCAAAATGTCTGCCCCCGCCAATGACGCAAAGTTCTCGGCTCAAACAATTTTCATTAGCAACAACAAACACCGCTAATTTCACTTACAATTAGCGGTAAGCCAACATGTCGCATCAGTTGGTCTACACGCTTGGGAAAAGCTGTGGGCGGGTGGTAAGGATATCCACTTTGCTTCCGAAAGTTTTCAACGAATATTTAAAAAAATGTATTAAATATGAAGAGCTATTTTGTAAAATTATTAAAGGGAACCTTAATGTGCTTAGATCTGAGGAAAATCATAGACCTGTTCTGTTTTATTGAAAAAAAGAACGTAATATTAAAAACTGAAGATCTGTTAAAGTTATTTTTATTTAATTCTCAGCATTTTGCTATTAAATACTTGATAACTTTAAAAGTACATTGCATATTATGTTTCTGTTTGGTCCTAAAATTTAAAATAATCATGAAATAAATGATTAAATAAATTAATTTGTTGGTTTTACATGCAAGTACTACGAATAATCTTGAATATTTTTTTTTTCTGATTTCCTATTCATTTAAAATTATTATATTATTATTTTTACTTTATAATCGAACTAGAGTATCTACCATGTGTGTGTATCCACCAGAGTGTGGTCTTCACACAATTGGTTTAACATTTATGAGTGACAATGGGCAGCAGCGGCCTTGCCACTGGGGGAAAGCGGCCATGGAAATGGGGCAGAGGCGGAGGAGGGCTGGCCGGCGGAAAGTTAAGCCAACATAGTAGTTATGTAATACAAAGTTTAGCCAACGGGTCAGCGGTAATGCAATAAGCAACTTTTCCAAACTGCTGCTTCGCCTCGGACTCCATTAAAGTTGTCAAATGAAGTCGAAGTTTGATTGCCCGGGGCGCAACACTGACCTGCTCCCAGTCCCGCTCCCCGGACAACTTTCCCTGTGTTGACATGGACTTGCTGCTGTCCTGGCGATTAGTGAAATGTCCTGTGATGTTTTCCTGTTAAACGCCATCGCAGCAGCAGCAGCAGCAGCAGACAAGAAGAGTATTTATAATTGCCAGCCTTGGGGCTCAGACTTGTGCGAATCCAGCCGGATAGATGGGTGCTCGCAAGCTTGTCCCGTCCTGGCTCGCCCTTATCCCCGAGGGTTGATTGTTAACTTTTGATCTAAGTTAGTGACAAGGGAGTAGAGGTTTATTGTTAAAATATCAGCTTGAACTGGCTGGAAACAGAGTTGTTGAATTTATTCTATTAACTATGAATGATCTTGTACTTATTTCATTGAATGGTTAATTAACTCTTTTTGAATCGGTATGAATATATACCTAGTTCTACTTCAGCCTGTGGATATTTAAATGAAAGTTTCGCAACAAAGCCTTGTGAAACCTTTTGGAAATTAAATTATTTACTGAAAGATATCATATCTTACCTCTGATTAGATTAAGGACTCACATGCACCGTGCATCTCCTGTTGCAAGGATACTTTGCCAACGACTCCCTCAGACACAATGTACGCCTCCGCCGTCCAAAGAGGACATCCACCAACTACATCCCAACCAGCACCATCATATTTCGCCCCAACGGTGTCTAACAAAGCAATTAGAGCCACGGATATGCCAACACCGTTTGAGTTTGCTAAGTAAACGTTGCCGAGACGCCCGGACTTGGCCTTAGGGCAGCATATTCATTAGGCAACGAGGCGAAGGGCTGGAGAACTGAAGGACTGGAGGGTCGGAGGAGATGCTAGGAAATGGCAGGGGTTTCTTCTTCAGGGGAGACAAACTGACTTGTTGGGTGGCCCAACTTATGGGTCACTTGTTCAAGAAAATTTCACAAAACTTTGCCAACTTGTTGTTGTTATGGCCAAGAAGGCGAGCGAGCTGGGTGGCGGCGTAATGAGGGGCTGACTAATGAGAGACTTGAACTGGTACAATGAATATAATTAAATGAGTCCAAGGTGTAAACTAGCGAATTGTTTGATCCCATTCAGTCAGCTCAGAGTCTCGGTCTCCGTCGTTGCCCTCTTTTTTCCGTATCCTTGCCGCCTGCCAACTTTATTTTGTGCCTGCTCAGCTAAATGTTGTTAAACTTTCATCTTGGGCTCAGCACTTTTTGCACTTTTCAAACAGTAATTTTTTTTCGGATTCTTGTTCCCTGCCTGGCGGGCATTTTTCAGTCACCGACTTGCTCCAGTTAGCCAACTGTCAGTCAGTTGATCGTTGATCGTGACGAAATGGCAAATACTCTTTAATGGAGGGATTTTAGAAGGGAAGAGGTTATAAGGGGTTGAAAAAAGTCTAAAGTTTTCAGCCGAGAGGTTAAGTAATTTGCCCAGTTGCTGCCTTAAAGGCAAATACTGACTGAAGTATATTTAAAATTATTATAAAAATAAAAGTTTTAAGCCAAAAGTTGTGAACAACTAATGATAGAACAAATATTTCTAATAAGTTAAGCATGAATACCAGTTACAGCTGTGTCAGTTCCTTAACACTTTTTATCCTAAATCATAACCTTTCTGTAGATGTAATCTATTAATTATTCAATTCCTTTTTTCATACCCATAAATTCCTGACGGTTATTATGTGCAAGGAAATATTTACAGTTCGTTTTATGAGGTTCTTCAAGAAGATAAAAGCGGTTGCAAACTGCTCGAGAATACCAAATTACTCTCTTGTCCTGCCAAAGCCGCTACCTGTCAGTGCTTTGCTTATTAATCAGCAGGATAATGAGAGCTGCTCTCGGCTGCTGTAAGCCAAGAAAAGACCCCAAAAGGGTCGTCCCGTGACAGTTGCAGTTTAGTGTCTAATTAAAAAGTTCTCCGCTTGCGTGATTTTGTGTGTTCGGTGCTGGTGCTGGCGAGTCCCGCAACTAAGCAAAAAAGCGTCTCGGAGTCGAGTCAACTTTCTATGGCACCACTTTCGCTGTCCCCCTCGGAGATCCCAATGAATATTCTTGTTCTGCATTGATGATAAAACCAGTTTGTCCCGTCGCCCCCTATCTCCTTGTCCCCACGCTTTTTATGGTAATGAATGGGTCAGGCAAAAGTGGAGCTTTGATTTCTGATTCTGGCTGGCGGTGCTAACCGCAAAAGCAAATAAAATACCGGCATCGAAAATAACAAAGAAAAAAAAAAGAGCAACAATTTCTGTGCTCTGACATTGGAGCGCTGTATTTGTGGGGTTTACTTTGCTTCTATCGTGTTTTTACCTTACCCATTTCTTTCGTAATTCTATTGACCCTATTAGCAGGTGTCTGTCTGTCTGTCCATAAGTTTTCAGCTCGACTCTGGGAATCCACGTTTCTCCCTCTGTCCGAATGCAGCTCTCGGAGTGAAGGGTTATTCCAGTGCAGTCAGTGGCTTTCACTTCACTTCACTCCACAGTTCTCAGCTGCTGACTTTCAATGTAGTTTATCTGTTTGTATTGTCTTGGATGGTGGTTTGCTTTTGTTTTTATACCCTTGAACTTTTAGATATTGAAATAGAAATAGAAAACAAAAAGATTATTTACAATTTTTTGTGTTTTTTGTATTGATTTAAAAAGTTAAAGTTAATGTTTACTTCATTAGGTAATTTTCTTCTATTTGGGGCTGTCAAAAACTGATTAAAAAATATGGAAACCTCAAGCAATCGCTCAGAACTAAGTCTTCAACGAAATTAAGCCTAAAATTTGGTTACATGAAGTAACCGAGAAAAGGACAAGAGAAAAGGCTATTTTTATTATATTTCTGCAACACTCAAAGTAAATGTATGTTTAATAGTTCAATTGTTATATTTAATATCCCTTGCCTTGCCAGCCTTGTAGAATATTTGTTATTTGTTTAAAATAGTTGTTTGACTCAATTATTTCTTTTCATTTTTGCAATAACTTCGGCAACAAGTTCGAACATTGTAAATGTCAGCAAGTCAGCCAAAGGGTTGATGTATCAAGCCAGCTGGGTTAAAGCTGCAAGAGGTCTTTGTTGTTTTGTATTTTTTTATATTTTTTTGCGGTTGTTACCACACATCTCTTCGGCTCGGATGCGTGTGAAAGATTTCGATAAATGTTTGTGGATTTGTGCGAGTATGTCAGCGAACTGACAGTTGTTGGCTATTTGCGTGTGGGCTTATGTCCGTGCTGGTCGGCTGGCCGATGCTGCCTTCTTTTTTTTTATAGTTCTGTTTTTGTTTTTCTTTGGCCCCCTTCTGCTGCACATCCCCATTGCCCAGCTTTCCAGTTTCCCACACCTCTTCTCTTGGCGTTAACTTTTCCACGCACTGATGACGAATGGCCATGGAAAATGATGAATGTTTAATGGGGCAGTGCGACAGCAAAAACATTTTGAGGTAACGTATTGATGATGGGGGCGGGAGTTGGTTCGGTCGAGTTGATCTGGGATGGGGACTGGCTGGCTGGTCATGCATCATGGAGCGGTGGCTCGTTGCCAAAAACTTTTAAACTCTCACACGTTCCAATGTCAACAAAAGCTGCCCCGAAATATTGTTAAAAATTCTAGCAAAATGCATTTTTAACTTTGCCTTGGCATACGAGATGGAAAATGTTGAATTAGGTTTTATCATGATGTAAATTTGTATTAGCTTAAATAACAAGAAAAAAAAAGAAAATAGTTCCACTCTATCGAAAAGTATCCCTCTCAAGTGTTCAAGTGTTTCAAGATATCAGATCTAAAGAGATATACTTATAATATATGAGATATACAAGTGATCTCTTTGATTCTACTCCCGCACCCCTTGGATTCTCTTTTAAATCCACTCTTGAATATTTCCCCTTGGATTTTCTCTCTTGAATTTATCTGGAGTACCTCGCGGGTCTTTAGTGTCATTCGTGCTTTTTTGTTGTTTTGTTCTACATTCCCTGGGGTGGATTTATGTAGATATGTGGGTTTGTGTTATAAAAATTTCTCCACTGGCGATATATAGAATCCCCACACACTTTTCCTCCTTTTAGCTGGTCGTTTATCACATTTTTTGCTTGGCTTAAGCAAGTCTATCAAAAATATGTATTCGTAATTGCAGCACACACACAGAAGAGCTGTAGGGCCAGATGGTGAGGCTGGGGATGAGGATGAGGATGGGAAGAGGTTACCAGATATAAGCCAGCGAAAAAGAGAAGAAGCCGTCACCGCCGCCGAGGTTGAGGAAATGCGACAACGTCGTTGTAATCGTTGAATGATGTCATGTTCACACACTCACCCTTCCCTGTCTCCATCTGCCTTCGTCACCTATATCTTCTTAGCGTGCATACAAAAAAAAAAAAAAAAAAAAAAAACAGATTTTTAATGGAAACTTGTGAACTTAAAGTAAACAGTTGTCTATATATATTTATGGCTTTGCCGTGCGAGCTTGTCTAAGACTTTACTTAAGCTTAAGCACATTTTGAACCCAACTTCAAAGGGAAGAGTTTAAGCCCTGACTTGGGAGACAGGAAAATATCTCTGCTAGACCTCTGCCGATTGAAATTATCTAACAAATATTAAACCTGGATTTCTTTCAATTTAAATCAAAACCAAATGAGTTTCCAAACTTCCTCTTAGATCCAGTTTTCTATACACCTAATTAATATCCAATCAATCATCATTACGGCCCTTTTTTTGTGGGTAACTGCGTGGTATCAGCCTTTTTTTGTCTTCAAATACCTTAACGATTTGGCCAGAACCCAAAGGAAACCAACTAAAACTGAAACCCAGCCCCGGGGCACCCTTTTCGAATCAGTTACCAAGGCGCTGATGCTGCAATAAAAGGTGCGATTTATCATAATGGCTGACACACACACCATACACACTCACAAGATGGTATGTGCCACCAAACCCCATCTCTCCCTCTTCGCCTCCACGGCACACTTATATTTTGCAATATAACGCAATGCCTTGGTTCCTGCTGTGGATTGTGGAGCCACCGATTTAATTTCTTGCCATTTTCCGCATTTTTCACAAATCTGTTTTTCGCACACTCACACACTCCGTTTATGGCCTGCTGGCGCTGTGTGTGTGTGTGTGTGTGAAGTTATCTGAGGCAGCCGCCAGACGCCAGTTCATATTGATTACAACAAATTTGCCGTCGCCATTCGTTCGGAGTTGTCGCCGGCTTTGAGGGAAGAGAGAGAAAAAAAACAAAAAAAAACGTGATTATATAACTGATATATGTAAGTAAGCGCACTTTCCTGCGTATGTTGGCTTTTATTAATTTTCCTTTTGTGCAAAATACTTCCACGTTCCATTAAAGATCCATTAGGGGTATTGAAATATGATTTGGTATAGTAATTGAAGATTCAGATAAAGAACTCTCCTCGAACATTGAATAAACTCCCCTCCCATTTATCGAGAAGGTGTATCTCTGGATTTTGTTTTGTTTCCTTTCTTCAACGCTGTTCCATTCTCCTCGCTAATCGCTGTTACAGTTCCATCGTTCTGGTTTCTAAGCCAACTTTACGAGCTCTCTTTGGTTGGGATTTTTTCTCTTATGTGATTTTTTGCACCATTGCATTTTAACACTGTGCGAAAATGACATGCAAATACGAAAAACATACCAGTTACTATAGATTTCTTTGTTTAATTAATCTATAGCGAGTTTTCCGCGTTAGTTTTTCGTTAAATTTTAGATTACACACGATAGAGAAATAGTTTCTAGTTATTATATTAGATTTGTATATATTTTCGGTTTACAAAAAGATTTATTGCACGTATAAATATTTAATTATAAAATAAATATAGAGCAAAGTATTTATATATATATGTACTATATTTCCCAGAAAAGGTTTTTTGGTTATAAAGTGTTTACAAATTCTTTGCAAAAATAAAAGTATTTTTTATAAAAAATACAACTTGGCTACTGATCTTATAAGTAAGTTTCATATTTTGTATTTATTTAGTATAGTTTCAGTATAATTAAGAAGTCCTTTCAACTTCGGAAATAAAGACTTTATTTTCATTTAAACCTTTTTTTAATTGCGATTCGTTTTAATCTTTTCATTAGGATCTTTGGGCAAATACGAATAGTTTTCTTAAATTTATTTTATTATTAATGCTAAAAAGTGGTTGCAAACTGGCTATAATATCTGCATTTTTTTTGCCTGTATCGAAGCCCCTTTTCCAACGCAGTCCCATCAGCTTGAAACCGTTCACTCGCTTGACATTTAGTGCCGGCTGCCGCTGCTCATGTCTTGGGGTCTTCGATAGACCAGAGTCAGGGTCCGACGAGGAGACGGCTGGGAGGCTGTCAGTTGGAGCTGTAGCTGTAGCCGAAGCTGAAGCTGCTCTTTTGGCGACGACGACGACTGTCTGGAATTTCGTTGGACCGGTTTATGTGTGTGGTTCGCCACTGGCTGTTAGTGCCTTTTGTTGTTGCTGCTAGTGGTGGTGGTGGCTGTTGGCTGCTGGCTGTGTTTGGCGTCTGGGTAACTGGCTCCAAAAATACAAAATACTTGCACAGCACACGGCTTTGTGCGATACTTGGCTAACCAACTGGCCAACACACACACACAGACTGCTACATACATAAAACAGCGCGCATATTTGTCGTTGCGGATTATTTCATAGCACAATTCTCCAACGAAAGCCGAACGTAGTAGGGCCACCAAATGACTGTGGTCTTCCCATTCTCGATGTTCTTACAATCCTCCCCCTCTCTTGTGCTCACTTTTTTTGTTTTTGCCAATTTCTGATTTCTGACTCCTTCTGCTCTTTTGCCCCGATTCAGTGGCTGTTAATTTACATTGCTAAAATTTTCTTTTTGGCTTTATACGCAATTTGCAATTCAATAGTTTATAGATTTTGCCCATTGTCAGTAGTCAGTAGGTCCGACGAGTGTGGGTGTGCATAGTTGTACAAAGTACACTGAGATCGGTGTGTGTATGATTTTTCGGGGTGGTGTCGAGTGTGTGCTGATAGTGTGTGTAGTTGGGAGTGTCGCAGCACATGTGGGGATGTAAGTAGGTAACTGGAGCAGGGACAGGGGGCGTCGTTGTTAGCCGGGTTTTTCGATTAGGTCATTTGGTCTTAAGAGCTGTAAGCAAAATTAAATCGAATGAGGTGGGTCCTGTTATTACAAGATGAATAGTTCATTGAAGGCTGAAGGCTATTCGAAAATTTATAAAAAATGTTAAAATTTAGTACAAAGGGAACGATAATTTTTAGTTTAAATGTGCTACAAATTAAGAAAAAAGAAAACAAGGTTGTGCAAAGATAATAATTTATTGAAGATAGCTCAATGCTTAGGCGGTGTTATATTTTTCTAAAGGAAAACTCTTCCATATTAAATATGTCAATTATAGTAACTCTACTCATAGATGTTATGAAAAATTCCATAAATAATTTCATTATTTATCATTCCATCCAAAGCTTATAATAAATGTTAAAAACTTTATTTGGCAAACATTTACAAACATTCTATTTAAGTACATATGTCTTTTCTTGAGTCTCGATTTAAATATGTTGATTTGCAAATAAATATAACTTACATTTTGGTAAAAGTGCTCGTTGGGTTATTACTTTTAATGTTTAAATGCTTATTTACTAATTACAAATTATTATCTTCTATTGCAGGTCCTAAATATTACCAGCTGTAAGTACAACCGTCTTGCATGATTTTCAGTAAAAGAATTTAATTTATCAAGCTTGAACTTAAACAGAATATAAAGAGTTCGTTACTATACTCGGCATTTGTATATATTTCAACCTAAAGCTAATGGACTTCCCCTGGCCGCATCCTCTCCGATCCTGTTTTAATCCGCTTCCAATCACTCAGTGACCATTTGAAATACGAAACTAGTCTGCGGACGAGTCCAGTTGCCAGTATACTGCCTGCCAGGCAACGCCCAACATTTGATAAATCTAATCAGCTAAAATGCATCCGAAGTTTAGATTGGCCTGTGGAGAGACCATACATTGTTCGATATGTGCTTAGTTTAGCTCGAATGATGCCCACAAACTATGCAAACCGTCTAAATGCGATTGGTTTACGGCTATTGGCCACATTCCGCTCTCACCACGTATAATTTGGCTGCGTCCCGAAAATTGATTTCAATGCGAATTGATAATGAATATGCGATGGAAAATGCATTAGAACGGACGCCGACCCCCTCCGGGGGCATCTGCATTCTTACCGCGTTGACAGGACAACACCCGGGCCCCCCGTTTTCCACCCTCTCATTTTGTCATTTAATGCAATGCGGCAAATAAACGAAATGCGGTTAACACAATGACAGTGGGATTAGCCAAAACCAATATCTGTTCGAGATGTATTTGGGGTCCTTTTCGAAGCTACAACTACTGCTGCTGCTGCGGTTGCTTAAATCATAATCCTGTCCTGTGTGAGTGTGTGTGCCCACTCTGCTGAGAAGTCAAGTGTGTCGGTGTCAACCACAATTGGTCAACATTCTCTGCTTCCACCGAAGGCAGTCAACTCCTGGCGGTGTCCGAAATTGCCTTTAAAACTTACTCGTGAAAACCTAATTGAATAAAATATTTACACATAATCAGCCAGAGGTCTGTGGAGCGTAAAGCAAATAGAAGTTTACATCTCATTTAAAAATGAAATGTATTCCAATTTGCACAACACATTTAATATTCCATCTCTCATAACAAATCGGGCAGCAAATCAAGCACATGTACTTATCAAAGGAGAACTTTTCATCAATGCAATCAATATTCAGCCGCTCACAAATTACTCGAATGAATTGACAATCTTATGATTTATTCAATTTGGTTCAAAAGGGACGAGATGACAAACCATCTTGGCCGTAATAAATCTCAATTGAGAAGTAAGTAAGAAATACTCGAACAATAAATGACAATAATTATGCAGGAAAATGTTGAAATAACAACGAAATTTGTCTTCGACCTTACTTCCCTGTCTTCTTTTTGTACTTCCACTTCCACTTGCTTTCCTCTCAATGATCCATAATTGCTATTAATTGTGCTTTAAATTTGCATAGCAAATAAATCTGAGAGGGAGGGAGGAAAATGCAAAGCATAAATTCAACAATTGCTTGACACTCGAGCAGAGTTTGAAAGTTTTTGTTGCTGCCTATTGTCGTTGTCTAATTTATTTAGCATTGTGTAAACTTGTTCAAGGTTGAATAGGCCTTTATGCCAAATGGAAATTAAATGGCAACAACAGCAGCCCCTAAAGAAAAACATTTACATTACTCGAAGACAATTCGAAATGCCAAAAGGCAGCCGAAGTTTGGCTCGATTGTTTTGGGCCAAACTCGAAATCAAATTGTGCCAAATTACTTGGCCAGCAAAATGTTGATTGTGGGGGTAACCAATATTGCTTCTCTCTGTCTCTCTCTCTTGGTAGATATCTCCCTCTCTGTCTCGGCTGCGGCTGTCTGTGGGTCCAAATGAATAATTTGGCATCGCAGATAAACGAAATCAATGTCCACGGGCCCGGGCCCGAAACCAAATGGCAACATCTGCACATTGCGCTGGACTCAACGGGGCAAATGTCGGAAGTGGGCTTAGGGGGCAGTGGAGGGTGGTTTAGTGGAACCTATGGGCCACTCTGGGGAACTTGTTATTGAATTAAAGTGACTTGATTTACGGCGCGTTCTGGTCAAAAGCTCTTAATGGCATTTGCCACGACTCCCAGCTTCCCTGTAACTCCCTAAATACCGCTCTATGTTCTGGGTCCTTTTGACATCCCTTCCGCTTCATGGCATGCTAGGCAGGGTCATCTGTTCTCCAAAATGAAGTTTGTGCTTAGTGATGTAACGAGCGTCAAAGGGTCGTATGCTTGATATTACGTATGCGACATGTTGCGCCATGAAGCGGAGATGAACCGCAGGGCTAAAAGTGTTGCACTTTACAATGAAACTAGGAAAACTTGACAGTAAGCTTAACAGATGATAAATCTCAATTTGCTAAAGGGATAAATGCAAGAACAAATATATTTAAGATATTTTGCAAGAAATTTAATGTTTATATAATATCTTATATCATTTTAACTTTATTAAAAAAAAGGTTTAATATGTCTAGTCAAGATCTCAGGCAAATTTTATCTAAGCTTAAACAAGCGAACAATTTAATTCTGAATCCTATGCCTCTACGATTGTAGTTATTTTGACATATTTAATAATGGATTAACCCATAAACTAGAGCTTAAATGTTTAATGATAATTAACTTGTTATGTCGTCACTCATGCAGGTTATTCTGCCAACTTTCGCCACCACTTGACTGCTTGTCGTGGCGGCAGCTGATAATATTGTTATCGTTGTGGGCTCCGGTGTGTTATTGTCACTGTTGCGGGCGCTGCTTGCAGCAGGCACAAATTGCCGTAACTAAGTTGAATTTAACTAAACTAAGGCGAACCCCTAAAATGACAGCAGATAGCGCTAATAAATTATGCATGCTGCATGTTGCCGCCCATCTCCCATTCGCCCATCGCCAGCCGCCCACTGTCAGGCTTTATCTTGTAGCAGTAGTCTCCTTAACCGCTGAGTAGACGCCACATGCACACACACACTCGGCCACTAGAACACCCGGACACCCGCACACCCTCGACAAGGCTACACATAATTTAATTAAAATGAAATCTCGCACGGGGCGCTGAACTGCAAACTGTGAATGCAAATTATTATTAATTACAGCAGAGCGTCGACAAATGTTTATGCCCGCCATATGTGTGCCACTCGCACACTCACTGTGTCACCAACTCGGCACCTCCCGCGTCCCGCCTTCCGCCTCTCTGCCCTCGCCTCTTTGCCTCGCTGCCATCTGTTGACAGTCTAGTGCAAAAACAGCTTTGGTTAAGTGCTCGGGTGTTTATGTGTGGTGAATGAAATTAAGAGAAATCTAAACACATTTGCTAGTCATTTATCCTAATGCCAGGCTACTTTGGCTCTCCACTTTTTGCCTCTCTTTCCGGTTTTTCCTATTTTCCTGCGGTTTCTCAGGACTTGCCAGGAGTACAAACTTGAAATCTGGTTTATTTTCCAGCTGCTAAGTGTGTGTATTTTTTTGCAAAAGCCTAAATAAAGCTCTAATTTGATCAAATTAACACTTATTATCAAAGTTCGATCTACAAGCAGTAGCAGTATGGCTGGATTTGCTTTTCATCGACGCAGAAGGACTGATTCTTGTACTGATCCGTTCGCGTGATCACTCCCTGCAGCGAAGTGATGTTCGTGGCAAGAACGGTGGCATCGAATCGACCACCGCTTGGCTTGGTCACCAGCCGCACGGTGATGGTCTGATTAAGGTCCCGCCGGTAGGCATCCTCCACGTCGTCCAGTTCCAGCTGCCGGCACTGCGGATAGGGTTGCAGCAGCTCATTGATTTTGGCCACGACAAACCTGGCGATGCGTTGGATGCTGTGCACATTGCACGGGATCTTAACGTAGGCATTGCACTGGCAGAAATGCACCGGGATTTGGGCGGAGGTGCAGCTTCGCTCCTCGGGAATCGGCAGAAATAGGGAAACATTGCGTTCGTTGCGCAGCTGTTGAGTCCGAATACGAATGCGCTCGTCTCTCAGGTCGTCCAGATTGGCCAAGTCCTTGAGCGTCTCGTGCAGATCGAAGGTGGTCATCAGTCGATGGGCGTTGACCCGCAGATTGTGCATCGCCAGTGGAAATCGTCTGGTCATCCACTGCGGATAAATGGCGACTGCCGTCGGCAGCGACATCTCCTTCATGCCCTGAAGCGTGTGGGTAAAGTCACCGAATCGCATCCCATGATCTGACATCAGCAGAACAAAGGTGTCCTCCAATAGTTTCCGCCGATGCAGTTCTCGCAGGAAGGATTCGTACTGCACATCGGCGATACCGGCGTACCCCAAATAGTCGTGAACGCCGTGCGATTGCCAGAAAAAGCCGAAGAATCCCTTGTCTCGGCTCCTTGCCTCCATGTGCGGCAGAAGGCGCCGCCGGAAGTCCTCCAGAATTTCGGGGTAAGCCCGACCACCACTGCACCCAATATCGGCCTCCCACGCGTCGTAGCTTGTATTTTCATCGATCTCGTACATGACGGGACGCAGGTAAAAGTCTGCTGGCTGTCGCTTAAAGCCTTTTAATTGATAGATAAAGGTGCCACCTGTGCACGTGTCCTCGCCGAACATGGTGGCATAGCCGGCCTCCTTGAAGAAGTCAAAAAGAAGTTAACACTTGTCAAAGTTTTTGTTCTTTTTGTTTGCCCCATAGCAGCCGGCAGGGCCATTCACTACTGACTGATTCTGGCCGCTCAGCAGGGGCAGCACATTCGGATAGGAGTTTTCACCGACGCGGTTGTAGCCCCACATCTCCGTGTGCGGCAACTCGTCCACAAAGCTTATTGTTTTTCTGAAAATCAACAAGGAGTCCTAATGAAACTTAAATGATTAAATTTGAATGTGAACTCACGTAAAATAGCGGCGGTAGTTCATGTGGGAAATGGAGTCGATGCCCAGGATCAGGACAGACAGGCGATTCGCGGATCCCGGCTTCTTTACCTTCTTCCACAGCTTCGGGTGCGACAGGAACATAAACACGTCGTGGAAGAGCAATCGACCATGGCCATGCCAGCACCAGACCCGCAGTGTTGAGTTGCTCGGCTTAATCTCATGAAATTTTTGCCACCTGCTGAAGCCAAATACGCCTCGTGCTACGTATTTATTGCTATAGTCATCAACCCGCTCCAAGCGGTTGTAGGCGCAGAAGATTTCGCTCAGTCTCCGAACTCCGAGCTTCTCCCACAGTTCCTCTCTGTTAAGGCCGAAGTACAGGAAGTTCCTACCATTAATCGTTTTGGGCTTTAGCAGCTTGGTCTTGTGGCACGAGTGCCACTTCATGGGCCTCATGAAGTACTCAGCGATGGGCGACATGGGATCCATGGCAAGCATTCGGCAGTGCGAAGTGTTCACCAGAAGAGCCTTGATCTTTGTATCCGACGTGGTCTCCAGTGGCCGTGACGTGGTCTCCGTGATCGAAGATCGGGATGGCTCAGGAATGTGGGGAATGAAAGGCACATAGAAAATGATGCCCAGCAAAAAGCAGTTGAGACACAGCGAAAAGGTGGTTAACCATTTCTCCATTATTCTGTTTTGATTGAGAACTTGTTTTTAGTTGTAAAATTATTTAAATATTTATCTGAGGTATCTAGATCAGGCGTCGAAGTATTAAAATCTATATTCTTTTGAAATCTGTAAAGGCTTCGGTCATGAAACATGTGCCAATAGTTATTAAAACACGTAAGGAAAGTCTACTCTGATAAAGAGTCTATGTGACTATCTTTGTTTTTTAACTATCTTTTATTTTTAATATATTTTTCATTTCAATGTGAAATGAATTTAAGCATTACCTAGTGTAGGTTTTGGGAAGCACAATATTGTGATTATTTGACATATAATAACAACTGCGGTCTGGTTTTGGCTTTCAAAACGAAACTTCACCTTTTTTTACAATTTTTGTTTTTGTGAATGTGTTTTATAAACGTTACTGCAATTCTAAATTAATTCCAATTATTTAGAGATTTGTTTTTTTCTAGTTATTAGTTTTAATCGGGCCAGGTAAAATGCTATCCTCCGTTTTTTGATGGTGTTTAAATCGACTTTGTTCTTGTTCTCTTTCCCTTTTGCCGGTTGTTTGTCTATTAGCATAGTTTACAGTTTTCGACCATTTCCAGCCCTTTATCCACCAGTCGGCTTTGTTTGCTTTTGCCAAAAAAAAAAAGAAAGAAGAAAATAAAAACAAGAAAGAAAGCTATCTTCGGTAAACCGAAATTTGTATACCCTTGCAGTCTGCAATTGGATTATTGAAAATCGATCCATTTTGGTAATGTAAAAAAAAAAAAATGTCAAATTATGTAAAGTTTGTAAATTTTACATTTTACATGTAGAATTTATAAGACTATGCTGAAAATTTCAGCCCGATAGCTCAAAAACTGAGAGACTAGTTCGCGTAGAAACCGACAGACAGACGGACAGACAGACAGACGGACAGACAGACGGACAGACAGACAGACGGACATGGCTAGATCGACTCGGCTGGTGATGCTGATCAAGAATATATATACTTTATGGGGTCGGAGATACCTCCTTCACTGCGTTGCAAATATCATGCCAAAATTATAATACCCTCTGCAAGGGTATAAAGATGGTACTAAGTTAAAAAACAAGTGGGAAAGCTACAGTAAAGTGTAATCGACTGTGAGATACCCGGTACCCAAAGCTTTGAGGGTGAAATGGAATAGCACATTAGCATTTAAAAAAAAGAAAATGTGGACAAATGAAGACAAATGATGCTAGAATCATGTTGGGCAACACTGAAAAGATACACATGTTGCTAGAAACATGTTGAGCAACACTCAACAAAGACGAATGTTGCTAGGAACATGTTGAGCACGTTCGCTCTCAATATCTCTCTCTGGCGGAAGTGGGCGTGGCCAAATTTTAAAACAAACTTGATCTGCGTGCAACCGATGTCAATGCTGTCATAAAATTTGGTGGCTCTAGCTCTTATAGTCTCTGAGATCTGTTGTTTCACACGGACAGACAGACGGACATGGCTAAATCGTCTCGGCTGGTGACCCTGATCAAGAATATATATACTTTATAGGGTCGGAGACTTCTCCTTCTGCCTGTTACATACATTCTCGGTTGGCACTAACTTATAATACCCTTGTACCCTATGGGTACCGGGTATAAAAAGAATGATGGAGCCATGGGCTACCTACTTTTCGCTGTGTCTCAACTGCTTTTTGCTGTATTATTTTGAAATCTGTAAAGGCTTCGGTTATGAAACATGTGTCAATAGTTAAGGGAGAGGAAAGTCTACTCTGATAAAAAAGCTGACTATCTTTGTTATACCCGGTACCCATAGGGTACAAGGGTATTATAAGTTAGTGCCAACCGAGAATGTATGTATGTAACAGGCAGAAGGAGAAGTCTCCGACCCTATAAAGAATATATATTCTTTATCAGCGTCATTAGCCCAGTCAATCTAGCCATGTCCGTCTGTCCGTCCGTGTGAAACAACAGATCTCAGAGACTAAAAGAACTAGAGTTACCAAATTTGGTGACAGCATTGGAATCTGTTGCACGCAGATCAAGTTTGTTTTAAAATTTGGCCACGCCCACTTTCGCCCCCGAAAATTAAAAAAAACGGTTTATAAGCCATATGCGTGAGAGAGAGAGAGAGAGAGCGCACGTGCGTGTTGCTCAACATGTTCCTAGCAGAATTTGTCTCTTTTCAGTGTTGCTCAACATGTTTCTAGCAATATTTGTCTTTATTTGTCAAAATTTCCTTTTTTCCATGTTCATGTGCTGTTTAATTTCACCCACAATCCTTTGGGTACTGGGTATCCTACAGTCGGTCACACTCGACTGTAGCTTTCCCACTTGTTTTTACTGTAATTGTTTCTGTAAACCAGACTCCGCAGGATGTGTTTTATAAACGTTACTACAATTCTAAATTAATTCTAATTATTAAGAGACTTGTTTCTTTTTTAGTTATTAATGGTTTAACGGGCTAAGTCAAATGCTACCCATTTTAAACTACATCCTCCGTTTTTTGATGGTGCTGAAATCGACTTTGTTCTTGTTCTCTTTTCCTTTTGCCGGTTGTTTGTCTATTAGCATAGTTTTCAGTTTTCGTTCTTTTGACCATTTCCAGCCCTTTTCCCACCAGTCGGCTTTGTTTGCTTTTACCAAAAAAAGAAAGAAAATAAAAACAAGAACAAGGGAAAGCCAAAAGGCAGAAGCAAGGTCTAAATAATGAGACCCTCGAGAAGCGTTCAGTGATTGAGTTTGTTTTAATTAGGCTAACTTGATTGGATTTTGCACTTGCAGTTCTCTCTCGCTCTATCTCCATCTCTCTCTCTTACTTTACTCTCGCCATGTTTTCGTTTTCCTACCAATTTGTATGATAAGGCTAACGAATCGCTCTGCACCTTTGGATTAAAATCTGTTCATTAGTAATTAGTGAGCTTAGAGTGTACAGTTTTGTGCGCAAGGGGAAGAGATTAGGTCTCACTTATAATTAATTAGTTGGTAATGGTGTTATGACACTACAGGGAACTTGGTTAAGCAGTTTTCTTTAAAAAGAGAACGGTCTCACTTGTTTTTAAAACCAAGATCGTTTTATTATGCTTTATATATATTAACTAATAGTTAAAATATATGTTTATTTTTCGTTTATTTATCTTACTCTCTTTTACGTCAATGTCTGAGAAAACTAGATTTAATTAATGAAAGCCACATTGTCAATGTCATAACTACATAACTAAAGGTTAGGGTTCTGTAATTTCCTTTATGTGATGAATCCAGCTCCAGTAAATTATTTAAACTACATCCAACCAGGGATCTTGAAGTGCCCTGTCTTCTTCAGAGGGAGAGGAGTAGTAGTAGCCTTCATGCCAGCGGAATTGGAGACCCAGCCAGAGTAACCGGATCTATTGCACAGCCAGACACAAAATGGGAATTGTGTTTCTCATTCAATTTTCATTCTCGTTTTCGTTATTTTTTTCGCATTGTTCTTTTCTTTGCCGGAATGCCTTCCGCCTGCGATTTTCGGGCTGTTGTTTTCTTTAATTTTCCGCATACAGAGGCAGCAAAGCGGCGACTTCCTGCCTTCCTCTGATCCGCTTTCATCCGGACCTGCCCCACCCCACCCCCAATGGCTTTCCTCGGTCATGTCTCGTTTGCAGCATCCTGTATCCTGTGTAAAACATATGCATACATTTTATACCATTACAGCATAACAATATTGCATTTGCAGGAACATTTCTCTCTGCCGCCTACAACCGCTGCCACTCCCTCCCCGGAAGGCTCCTTCTGTACCGCCAACTGTCTTGGGTTATGTGAATCCAGCGCGAATCCTGTGAATCCTAGCGCGCTTTTGCCGGCATCCCATGCGCTCACCTTCGTTAGCGTTGAGTTACGGCTTCTCTGTGCACACTCTGTAAATGTTGAAAGCATGCTATGTATTGAAAAAGAAGTAAACAAGTTCAGGGAAGCCATAAACAAATTTTAGAAAAATTATAATAATAATTTGATTAATATCATAATAACAGAAAATATGACTTAATAAAAATATATATGCATAATAGAAGTCTTATAATTCCTCTTAATTTTCACAGTAGATATTTTTTTATTACAGCGTTATCCAATATACAATAGATTAAGGATTAAGATTTACAGGATATTATACACTAACCACTTCCCCTATATTCTTCAAGCGGCTTGTCTCCATTGCACTGTTGTTTTATTTCGCTGAATTTCAGTTTCAGTTTTTGGTTTTGGCTACAGGTTTTACCTGAGCTCCAGCCTGCATCTGAAACTCTTCGAGTTGAACCGCCTGCCACCCGCTGCCTGCTCCAATTACTGTTTGCATAGTTGAGTGTCGTCTGCGGAAATTTGTTTATTTTACGCGCATTGCGTTTTGCTCCGCTTCAGTTTTGGTTCGCCCCGGTTTGGTTGGTTGGATAACCACCCGCGTCCTCCCCCCCCCCGTTCAGTCCTGCTGCTGGCAGGATCCTTGACTACTCCTTTTTTGCCGGAATCGGAATCGGAATCGGAGGAGCACAATGAGACATGACGACGACGGCATATCCCGCGACCGAGTTGCTAAGACAAACTGACAGCTAAATGCGTCAGACTCGTTGCAGATTTCATTTGGCGTGAATTCTCCTTTACATTTCCCCATTTCACTCGTTTTTACACCTCTTTTTCGTTTTTTGCCAATGTATTTTGCATTTTTGTAGCTTTCGTTGACATTTCCCTCGCTGCGAAACCTTGTGCATTGAGCAGGTTTATAGCTTCCTCTGCTGCCGCTGCCAAACGGTGCAGGTTACAGTCGCAGTCAGAGTTACAACAAAAAAAAACTTCAGCAGCAAGAAATGTCAGACACAAGCGTGACTACCGAAAAATTGCAACAAAAAGGAAACAAAAACGAATCGTGGGAATGCCCAGGATGGAGGCGGATTCTCGAGGTCCACCACTGCTCACCACGGCGTATGTGCAATAAGTTGCTCATCTAACTGAGTTACGTATACGCACACACCCACAGGCAGGGCATAAAAGGAAAGCCTAATGAAAATGTCATTTGAACTGTTGACAAATAAAGGTTACAAGGCAGTGATGTTTTTCGTTTCCCAAAACCCAGTTAAGCTGTTGCCTTTCAACTAAATTGGAAAACAATTGCTGGCCTAGAAGTGTAGAAACATTTTTAGGGATTAGAGGGTGTTTGGGTCCCATTTTCTCTTAAAAAATATTGAAACTTTAGTCTATACTGTTGTTAATTAATTACTCTGCTAAACAAATTAAATATTAAGGTAAATTAAAAATGTAATCAGCTGATGCTAAAATGGCTTGTTTCTTGAAATAAAAAAAAGGACTACATGAAGCGGAAATCAGATTTCATGCAATCCAAATCGGATGAGCCGTTGCAGCCATTGATTCAATTGGCCTTCTCATCCTGCTGTGGAGGCTGAGTGGACACATGACGAAATACGGTCGAGCGGAGAACAAGGAGCGCTTCAATCACTTGACATGTTCAGCAGGCAATTTGTGGGTTGCCACTCCTCCGCCTGCCTTGATTCTCCCCCGTAATACTGCTACTTTAGCTTAGTGCTCATCTTCTGTCTGTGATGCTTCTGGTCCTACTCCTGCAACTATGACATGCTGCAGGTCCTTGGGCCAGCTGACTGACCCACCGACCAGAAGAGTCGAGTCCGGTATGCAGTTGGCCTGCGGCCAGGTATGCCGACCTGCCAGAGGATCTGGGAGCATATGAGCATCCGTCCGTGGGTGGATGTGGTTGCTGCCGAATCTCTTCTGGCTTCTGTTCGTGCTCCTACTCCTGCACATGCACCTGCTGCCATTGTCCTAGCCTTCAACTATGCGTTGACAGGAGCCGCCTTGAATCCTTTAGCCAACTATGTCCGGAGATGAAAGTGGAGAGGGTTTCGGCTGAAGGGTACGCCAGGAGCAGCTAACAAGCCGACCAACATCCCACATGTGGGAGTAGGACATATTCCAGGATACAGCCAAGCTAAATGGTTCATAAATGCTTTCGTTTAATATAAATTTGGTATTTATTATTATTATTATTAATTATAATAATACTCATTAAACTTGGAACTTAAAGCCTTTGCTAATAATTAAATAAAGAAAGTTTTTACATATTTTTTATATGTTTACATATTTTAAAGCTGCAGCTTAAAAGAATAATGTTTTTCTAAAAAACTTTTTATATTAATTTCTGTGCTGATATTGAGAAAAGGAAAGCCTAGAAAGTGTAATTTTAAGATTAAGCATTTATAGTATATATAAAATATGCTCCTTAGCATAAATAAAATCTCAACAAAAAGTTACCTTAAAAAAAAGGCAAAGCAAGTCTTTGTGGTGAAAGAAACCAAACTTTTTCCCTTAGGTGTTGCTCCTGTGATTGCTGTGTGTCAGGCTAGAAAATTACTCGGTCTGGCCAAAGTTTTTTGGCTGGGTGGCGATTACACAGGACCAACTTGCTGCCAATAACTCAACTAATTGTCGCTGCAAGAGGTCCATCCGCCTCTTCCTGGATTTCCGCCCATCCTGTTGGCAGAAAAATGAGCTACGAATTGTTAATTTCGAGCTGCAGCTGAGCAAAGAAATCGTTTTGGCAGCTGAGCGAACGCAGCCGAGTGGCAGCATTATTAAAGCCTTGTCAGCAGCAGCAGCAGCAGCAGCACCAGCAGTAGCAGCTGCACGTGGCGCAAATTGTGACATAAAACGGTAGCAAAGACACCTGCTGGCTGCTCTGCATATTAATAAGTTGCTCGGGCCACGCTTTCCCAGCCACCATAATGTATACTTCCTGCAGCTTCAGTTGGGACCAGGTTAGTTGGTTGGCTGGTTGGCCCAGCTGGCCATAGTTGGGCATTCATTAGACTCGTTGGGCGATTGTTGCCTTCATCGTTGTTGGCCAACGTTGCGGCTGGCTTTAAGCCTTAAATCATTGGGCGGAAACTTTTAAATATATTAAACTTAATAGTGCCGCGAAAGTCCATTAAGTATTATTTAAAATTCAGCTGAAGGATATTTTTAATAATATTAACATAAATATAT
>VNJW01003273.1:0-12209 GCA_008042615.1 Drosophila auraria
AAGTTCATCGTCCCACCCTAGCTCCTGAAGCCAAATCTCTTGCATAAAGATTTTGGCACACACCACAAATGGAGCTAGCCAGCCGGCTGGATCAAGCAACTTTGCAATTTGGGAAAGGACCTGACGTTTGGTGGGGGAGATTTCCGTTGTCAAAACTGGTGGGACGAAGAAAAATTCATCAGACGTCGCTTTCCAACGTACGCCGAGAGTTTTGGCTGTACTTTCAGTGTCGATCTCGAGGAAGTCGGCGTTCAGAAGATGATCGCTTTTGATATGAGCTAAGATTTCTTTGTGGTTGGAGGTCCATTTTCTTAATGGAAAACCTGCGGAATCTAGGGCACTTTGTAGAAAAAGGCATTTACTTTTCATTTCGACAAGACAAACTTGCTCGTTTTTGAAAACGAAAAAGTCTTGTGAAAGTGAAAACGGGAGCACCGATTTTCGTTTTCGAAAACGAAAACGAAAGAATCTTGTGAAAGTGAAAGCCGGAGCCTGCCTGATATTTTCAGTAATCCAATTGCTGACTGCAAGGGTATACAAACTTCAGTTAACCGAAGTTATCTTTCTTTCTCGTTTGAAATTCCATTGGACCAATATTTTGCAGCTCGTGGAGAGCAGCAGTTGCAGATTGAAGTCATCAGAAGCGGACGCGTTGTGGGAGTCCTCAACAATCGTCGTATTAAAGTCATTAAAGTAGTATAAAGTTAAAATCAGTTGTTAAAGTCGTAATTAGTTGTTCCTCAAGCTTCTATCGTTCTTTATAAACATTAATCTCAGCATATTATAAGTATAAATAAGCCATATTCTTATAATACAAACACTACATTTAGTTATTCATAAAAATAAGAAGGTGGACACTTTTTTAATATCCATCGTCGGAGTCAGCGTCACAATGCTTGCAAGTAAAATTATCGTCTAGCTTCGATGTCACGCTTAAAGCTCTGGCTAATGTACAATGGTTTCAATGTTATTATTTTTTTGTTCTAAATTGCCATAAGTTTGTAAAAAAAAAAAATTTCCTCATCCGGGCCTAACAGACAGTTTTCCTATTTTTCCAATTTGTACCCCATAAACCTACCACACAGAATTATCTAAACCTCCACTCCTAAGCCTAAAATACTCCACTAGTTTATAACACATAACACTTTCTTACACTTTCTTAGCACAAATGCTGCGTATTGTAAACGAATATAATACCATACAATACCACTAGATCCTCCTTGCCTTTAGTTTTGCACCACTGTAATACCTCGTATGAAATGCACGAACCCTTTAGAGTACTATGTGAAAAATATACTGATTTGTACAAAATAACCTTATCTGTAGATAGCCTTCCTAAACTATAAACATTAATCTTAACCCACTTAGGACACATGCAAGATAGCAATCGAGCGGCGCGCTATTAGTCTATATGGTGGAGGGTAGTTTCCTCGATTTCTTTTACCTATACTTTTACTTCGCGCATTTTAACACCTAACCCTAACAAGCACGTGCTTGGTTTCGAAGGGCCACTTGAGTGTACTGACCGTAGTGCGTTAACGTCCATCAGACTATTCTCAGAACAGTAGCATCTGCATGCTGTCCAATTTTTTGGGAGGGGTGTCCACAACCGGGCCCTCTCTCCCTACTACTGCGCTGGACACAACTCGATCGCTTGAGAGCTCAGATGAAAATTATTATAATGCTTTAGAGTTATTGAAAAAAGAGTCTTATATTTCAGGCACATATCACCGAGATTTTGGGCTTTTAGAGGATAAAGCTGGCGTCTGCTGCAAACCTAAGAGGGCTAGCTAAAAAAAATCCACGATAATCTGATGCCGGGTAAATACATGATTACGCACTTTTTGCTGCAGAAGGTGGATGTAGTGTCCCAGTCTCAATGGGAAGAAGGCAGATCTGCCAATAAAATCCCTACGTCTGAACAATTTTGAAATTTTGAAAATTTGGTTAGATGATGTCTCAAGTTGGAGAACATGGAGTACCTCACTGAATACGCAGTCGGTTGTTAGGTGGGCAACAATCGTGGTGTTAACATCCACAGAAATACTCTCATCGCCAGTAACAATTTACACAGCTGCGTGTTTTGTCTCAGAGAAAATCGAACCATTTATCTCTGCCCTCAATTAGCCAGAGAAGCCAAGAGTCTAGGCCTTTGCATAAATTGCCTTAAAAGGGGCCATTAAGTGAGATATTGTGACTCGATATCTTGCCAATCCTGTGGTGCGAGTCACCATACCATTCTTCATATACATTCTTAAAATGTAGAAGCACTGACCCCTTCGTCCAGTAGTAAGGTATGAGATAGCACAGCCATTATTGCCTCACCCATCGTTGATGACTAAGAACTTGTCAAGCTCTACCTCTCTTTTAGCCCAAAATCTAAATCCTGGTGTTCTGCTTCTCGCAACTGCAGTCGTCAAAATTAAAAGCTTAAATGATACATTTCGAGCATTATTGGATTCCGGTTCTCAAATTCATATTATAACTTCCTTTATTGCACATTAATTACGAATAAGATCGGCTTCTTCTGTATATGGTCTGGGTTTCGTGCAATATGCATCTGAGGGCTATTCTATATGTCCTATCAAGAAATCAATGAATTCCGATTTTTCCACCAGCATCACGGATTGCTCCAAATATCACGGAGAAGCAGCCGAGTTAGTCATTAAGTCCGGAAGGTTGGAAAAGTTCGTCGAACATTCGATAAGCCCATCCTGAGCTTCACACACCGCAAATAGTCGATCTACTAATTGAAGCCAGCCTTTTCTTCGAGCTTCTTTGTGTTTGCCAGATCAAGCTGGAGGATGGCCTTCAACTGCTTCAAAAAACTCGCCTTGGACTCACCCAGGCAGGCATACTAGGTGTCATTTCATCAGACAGGACATCCGATGAGATAGTGGACAGCTGGAAGCTCAAATATCAATATTCAGAGTTTCTTCAAGAAATCTGTCACTTAAGCATATGTCGCTCATTGATAAAATATATTTTTAATATTTTTTGCCCCATCACTGCGTGTTGAAACCCCAAAGTACATCAACTAAATTAAGGGTTGTATTCGATAAATCCTCGAGCTCATCAACAGGATATTCCTTGAATGAACCAAAGCTTTTCAATACGATTCTTCAGTTTAGGACGATCCCTCTAACAAAAATTTGCAAAATGTATCGCTATGCGAGGATGACTAAATCCAGTAGTTATTTTCAATGTATCTTACGGCGAAATTCTCCAGGTGAGGACATACAGACTTACAATCTAGATACACTAACATATGGAACCGCCGCCTTTTTAGCGATTCAAACAATGCATCAATTACATTACATTTCCGCTGGGATCAAGTTTCGTGATTAGGGACTTTAACGTGGATGATCTAATTACAGGTCGGAACTTAACGCAGGAAGTAGAAGAGATTATAAACCAAGATACAAAGTTGTTAGAGTAAGGACACTTTAAAATCAGAAAATGGTGTTCTTATGATGCAGATACCTGAGTCAGAAAAGGAAACTTCATTAAAATCTGATGGTGAAAGCGATATAACTAAAACCTTGAGACTTGTCTGAGACCAAGCTCGGACTATCTTTTATTCTCCTTTCACCCCATGCAGACTGTGCTTAAAACTAGTAAACGAGCCGTTCTTTCGGCCATCTATACGACCCACCTGGACTGATTTGCCCCGTTATTTCGAAGGCCAAAATCTTTCTATGCACTCTGCATTTTATGTGGGGGAAGTTGTCTACTGAAATTGGTCGCACTGAAAAGCTGAAGTATCCTCGCTTAGCAATAAGACCAGGTTGCGTGGTTGAGGTGCAAGGGTTTTGTGTGGCGCATTATTGTTGGCTCAATTAATGCAAGAAGTCAAATCTATGGACTTGTTTTCCTGTCTCCATTATTGTTGGTCGGACTCTGCTGTAGCATTATCTTGGATATAGGTTAAGCTCTGCAAGTTTCAAGTTTTTATTGCTTACCCAGTTTCGTTGAATCAAGCTGCAACTGCTGGAATGGAGTGGCACTACGTTCCGACACAATAGAATACTGCTGATATACTGTCAAGGGGAGCAATGCCCAGAGAGCTTTCAGTCTGACTTGTGACTTACCTTAAAGAAGAAAGGAGACTAGCCAGAATCGTGCCTCATAGTAGAGCCACTGCATGAGTTCTAAAAGATCTGTTGAGAAGCTCCACTAGAAAGACTCTGAAAGATTGCCTACCTCAATCTTTCAGAGTCCGACTATCTAGATGCCGGAACATATTTTGGGTGTAAGCAAAATGCTTCTACGCTCTATTCAGATGGCACACATGGAGAAGGAACACAAAACGCTGCTGAAGAATCGCTCAGTTACAGCTTCAAGTGACACAGTTTTCTTGGCTCTTTTTTGTTGACAATAAAGGACTGATGCGTATAGGCTCTTGAAGAATTCCGTGTTAACATTTGAGGCTTAACTCCCAATTTTTCTACCACACCAAAATTAAGTGACCCTAGCTATCATTATGCACTTTCATCACCGCAAGCTACATTAAGGACCCCGTGCGCTGTTGGTCCAGATGCGGCTAGAATATTGGCCAGTTAGTGGACGGAAGACAGTAACAAGTGCGGTCAGTAAATGCACTGTTTGCTTTCGGGCAAGGCCACGGCTAGCTAAGCACATTATGACTGATCTTACCCAGGATTGAGTGACAGGATCGAGCACTTTTAATATTACAGGATTGAGTTTTTGCGGACCTTTCTTTTACTAAAGCGGCATACGTAAGAAGGCTTTTATTAAATGCTGCAAATACGTCTTTATTTGTTTGGGCACAAAGGCAGAGAACCTTGAGCTATTGTCAGATCTAACGGCGCCATCATTTCTCAGCGCCTCAAAATATTTATTTTAAATAAAAGAAAGCCACCTCGCATATGGTCACACAACGCCACCAACTTCGTTAGCGCCAAAAACAAATTGTGCGAACCAAAAAAACTTTTCTGTAGTAGTTTTCATAGGGAAGCGGTGCGAGATTTTTGCATAATTGACGAAATAGAATGGAGATTCCTTCCCCCACGCTCTTCGCACATTGTTGGAGTCTGGGAAGTAGATTTAGACGATTTTCGTGTCTTAATATGTCATATTGCGGAAATAATTTAGCCACGCACATTAGTCTTACTTTAAGAAAGCATTGAAGACCTTGAAGTTTTAACGCCAGCATATTTTTTGGGGACTGCTCCACTGGCACTATTCCCTGAGCCTGACGTCAAAGGGTTCAATTTTAAACGTCTGGATCGCTGCACTATGGGGCTTCTAGAACAAACAGAGTGAAAAAATCTAAAATTTCATGTTCGCGTTATATATTTTCAATATACACATATTATAAAATATAGTTCAAAGGCTACAAATACAAAATTTTAATAAGCCGTTTTTTTTTTGAGAAGATATACCGACTTAAAGATGGAAAATTTTTAAATTTCAAAACAACACAAAATTTGAATGCAAATTGACAAAGTTTTAGGTAAAATTTCAAGAGAACTAGTTTATGGATTCTCAATTTTGGTTTTTATTTATTGATGTACTTATAAGGTATACATTAAAATAGACATTTTACTATTTGCTTCTTGTTTCTCCCGGAAATTTATTATCTACCATCTTTCCATACATTCAGTATTTTTTAAATTTGATGGAAAATAACAAAATAATTAATTTTTGTACAGTTTTCATATTTTTGTAATATGTTCTTTGATTTTTTCTTCATCGAATTTAATAGTCTTGATGCAGCTTTCTGCGGCACCCATACAGCTAAGTCCAAAAAACGTAAGAAAAAGTCACGGCTGTATTTCAAGCAGCCCTGGTATAAAAGAAACATCCCTGGTAAACGTACGCCTGTTGGAATAAAACGAACACTGGATTCGTGCGCAGCGGCCTAAAATAAATAGAGTTAGGATTGTCTGATCTTCTAAGCCCGAAATTTTTTTTTGTTACGTGGCTGCGTTTTTTCACTAAAATATTTTTTTCTTATTGGTCAAACTGTTTTTAAAAATAAAACATTAGAAAAACCACGCAAAAAAAATTTTTAAAGGGGAGGTAGGTACAAGTGGTGAGGCTACCGTTTTGGTCCACACCCTCTTCTGTTGTAGTCAACGCTGTCACTTAATACCAGCCCGAGTCTTTCGGAACGGATCGCAGTTACCGTCTGCTTTTCCACTTCCCCAAGTGACTCGAGCTGGTGTGCTCCGAAGTGATGCGCCTTGATCAGTGCTGGGCACTGTGCTCCGGTGTCCCTTGCTTGTTTGGTTGTATGGCAGTCCCATCTTGGTGGCATGCGTGCCTATTGCCCAGTGGCCGGTGATGGCTGCCGTGATTCTTTTTATATAGTTTTTACTTTTGGAGATCAACTCTCTCTTTCTTCTCCTGTCGTATTCAGCATAGTTTCGATCTTCTGAGCTCATTCTTCATTGACCACTCCCTGCTGGTCTGGACTGAGTTCAGAGTAACTGCGATTACCCTTTCCGGTCCAGCGCGTCGGCATTTTGATTTTCTGGGATGTCATTGTGTCCGGGTTCTGCTAGTTTATTTAGTGACTCTTTGCATTTGGCCACTAGTGTCGAGGTTGTTCTTGCTACGGCGAGAGACTATATCCTAAAATTGATATTTTTAAAATCTCGCTCTATTGTAAGTTCGACTGCTTTCAATATTTCTAGAATATCCGCCTGGAACACTGTCGCTGACTCTGGGAGATGGAAAGACTTTTCCACTCCCCAGTTTTCGGCGAAGATTCCGGCCCCTATACCGCAGCTCATCTTTGAGCCGTCGGTGTAGAGTGATACCTTATCTGGTTTAATTACACTTCCTTTCTTCCATTCTTCCCTTGTTGGGTATGTAGATTTATAAGCATTTCCGAATCGTAGTTCGGTTGTTATGTAGTCTGTGTTCCTCGCTGCCCGATAGTTCAATCCTGCCAGGATCGGGTTTTTTTTTTTTTGTATTAATTTATTTATTTTCATAATATACTACACTAACACTAACAGAACATTGACAGGGCATGCGTTGTGCGTGTACCCATGTGACGGGGCAAGGGCCCGCATTGTGCGGTACGGCCGCAAAGCAATGCTTCGCACAATGGTAGGCCGCTCAGCCCGTCCGCTCCTTTCTTCCTCTCTCCAGTGACCTAAGCGACTTCATAAGCTTCGCCGAGAATTCTGCCGCCGCGTCCCATGTTCTTTGGTCCGCCAAAATCAGCGTCTTCCTCTCATCTTTAAACCGCCGACATTCAAAGGTGACGTGGTGCGCATCCTCGGACATTCAGGATCCGCACTCCGGACAGCCATCCTCCTCGTCATGGTCGAACCTCTTGAGGTAGCTGCGGAAGCAGCCATGACCGCTCAGCACCTGGGTCAGATAGAAATCCACCTGCCCGTGCTCCCTCTCCAGCCAGGCCTCAATGTTGGGAATTAGGCTGTGCGTCCATCGCCCTTTGGACGAGGTATCCCATCTCTTCTGCCAGGTCTCGTAGCTCCGCATTCTAGCCGCTCGCTTAAGTATCGCCTTACTAGAGCCCTCCGGTCATATTATTATTTTTGGGTGAATATCCCAGTTTTTTTCGAACATCTTCCTGCAAGAGTAGAAGGCTATGCTCGCCTTCTTGACTCTTTCGACGATGTTCTTTTTTCACGACAGTATCACTCCTAGATACTTTGCTTGCTTCGGTAGCTCTAGTTCTATGCCATCTATCTGTGATATAGTAAATCTTGGGATCTTCGTTTTCCCTGTAAAGAGCATAAACTCCGTTTTGCTAAGGTTGATGCCTAAACCGCAGGTTTTTGCCCATTTGTTTAGTCTGTTGAGTTCCTCGTCATTATTTCGCTAATGACATCTGGGTATGGTACTACGTCGCCTGCGTATGCTTCTAATTTTACTCCTTCGCTGTTGAGTACTCTCAAAATATCGTCCATGTTTATCAGCCAGAGCAGTGAAGACTGAGTCTGTGTTTACATTGTCGAATGCTCCTTCTATGTCTAAGAAGGTGACCATGTGTAATTTTGGAAAATCAGGGCTTTTTCTATGTATAGCACCACTTTATGAAGTGCTGTCTCTGTAGATTTCCCTTTCCTATACGCGTGCTGTGCTTCTATCTTTTTTCCTTCTGATGTGGATATCCAGTATCCGCTCCATCATTTTCATTAGAAATGAGGTTAGTTTAATCGGCCTATAATCCTTTTTTAGGATGTGTCCTTTTCTTCCTGGCTTCGGTATGAAAACTACCCGTTCTTCCTTCCATGTAAGTGGTACGTGTGCCGTCCTAATGCATGCCTGGAAGATGGCTAGCAGCTAGTTCCCAACGCATGTTTTTATTGTCTGTAGCATTGCCGGTATGATTCCATCTGGACCCGGACTTTTGTATTTGTCGAAAGAGTCAATCGCCCTGTGGATTCTTTCCATAGGTTCGATTTCTTCGACTGCTTTTGGTCTGCTGTCTGGCCTACCGTTGTTATAGGTTGTTATTTTTGGTTTCCTGGGAAGTGGGTGTCCAGCAGGACCTCCAGGGATTCTTCCGCCGAAGTGGTTCCTATGTCTTTGCTAATATCTTGCTCAGCCTGGTCGAATCTTTGATTCCTTCGAGTGCTTCGCAGTAGTTACTCCAAGACTCTTTCTTGGCTGCGTATATCGCCTTTTTGTATGCTATTTGTTGTTCCTTGTACGGACGCCAATCTTTGGTTCCGTAGTTTGTATTAAAGGTCTTCCGCATCTTTTTCCTGAACTCGCTGAGCTCTTTGCTCCACCATGGTGGGTATGTCTTCTTGGAGTATGTAAGTCTGCATGACTTCGTACGCGTTGTTTAGGATGTTCGTAAGGTCTTCGACTTCCTTGTCAATTCCTTTCAGGGTGAATTGAACTCTGATCCTTTTGCTTTTTGTCTTGCCTGAACAATCTTACCATATTTGTTACAGTCAGTGTTGCGAGAATTGCGTTTCGGTGCTGATTCGAGTGTCGGCTTCGAAATTTGAAAAATATGTATCTATGGTCTGAAAAAAGAGTGTTGTGTTGAAACTTCCCATTTTCTACCTTATAATTGCTGTACTCTATCTGGAGAGACTTCTTCCCATTCTTGAAAATCTTCCGTGCTTGGAAAGATGAAGGTGGTCATGTTCCCCTTGTTGCAGATAGTGACGTCACGACAAATAATACTATCGTTTTTTTCCTCACTTCCCCACAGCGTGTGCCTTGCGTTGTCATCACACCTGAGATAAGCGTCGGCTCAGGAGGTGCCAGAGGAGGTGAATGGCAGTCCCGTCTGCTTCTACAAGCCTCGCCATTGCAAGATCTGAGTTGAGGCTGGGATATATATATTTTTTTTTGTAGTCACCCAAAATACTTTTATTCTAGGTTTATTGCTGTGTTTCAGGTAGACACAGTGTATTATTGTTTTTAGTTTCTATTATTTCTGTCCTGTTTGTCGCTTCACCTTTGAGTAACGACAGCTTCTTCCTTTGAGATTCTTCGGAACATCCTGTCTATCCTGAGGTCATTTGTGCGAATGAACTTACGTCTAAACCTTATTTTCATCCAAGAGTTCACTTCAGGGTCTTACCGGGTGAGGGTTTGGTGACCTGGTTTGGGCAGCAGCTACGGCAGCTTCGCCTATCCTGGCAAACAGAGTGCTAATCGCAGTGTCCACATCTTCCTCCGTGCTCAAGGTAGAGTTAAGTACCAAGGAGTTTGTCAAGGACTCCCTGAACTCAGAGAGTCTTGAGCCATGTTTTAGAAGACTGGCTCTGGTGGCCATCATGCTAGGAGAGACTGACAGGGTGTGTATCAGCGGCAGGTGATCTGAGCTAAGGTCCTGTCCTCTCTAATTTTGAGTACATTGTTATGGATTGCCTTGTACACGAAGGAAGAAGTGGCTCCAGCACATGGTGTGAAACACGTTGCAAGGACTTGGGCTGAGGAGCTTGTTATAGCATCGTGCAGAACCTTCCCTCTTCTGCCTTGCCTGTAGTTGCCTCATAACACAGGTCGACAAAAATCGCCCTTTTTTTTTTTGCCGGCGAATAAAAGCCATTGATTCTGATAGATCTGAACCGGTACATTACTAGTCCGAAACTGAAAAGTTTCCATCACCCACCAATTTTGAGAAAATCGCGGTCAAAGTATCATGCACTGCTTAAATCGGCACTTTTCAAGGCTTAATAACTCCCAAACCTTACGTTGCCCAGAGCGGGTATCCAGCTTAAAAAGAGCTTTGGCCTTTCTACTTCAATATTAAAAAATAATATCCAATGGGAGACCTCTCGTTCTTTAGTTATAATGCTTTTTACAAACCTAAAACCCATTTATGATGGTTTTGGACCATTTGTTGGAACGCACCCAAATCCGAGGACTGGCCATCCGGGGGAACAGGAGCTAAGGGTTGAGCACGTACCGTGGAGCTTGATTGAGCTCTTTTTTTTATCACCTTTTGGCGTTATTGGACAATTTTAAGAATGACACTTAACTCCAAAGGAGTACCAGTCAGTTAAGCAGGAACAGAGGGGTGAGAGTGTACCCTATATCTGTCTATTCCCAAGACTAGCGAGAAATTGCTCACTGTAGTTCTATGTGTTAGGAGAAGCAAAAGGGGAGACATTGTCACAGGAGGTTTCCCAAGCACATCCAAAGAGGACAAGCCATTGTGAACAGCGATGGCCGGTACAGAGTGGTTCTGTGGACATGTGCTGCCAAATTGACCCCACTGCGTCGGATGTTAGACTTGCGGATGAATATTGGGCAAGATCTGCATAAGCTGTTTGGGTTCCAAAGCAATTCGCACATAATAGATCCCCAACAGTCTTGGCCAAATACAGCTCAGAAGCTGTTAAAAGGTTACCAGAGCAGCGGCCACAGACAGGTTGCTTGAGACACTAATTCTTCGTGTACTGGTACAAACAGAGGATGTGGAATAAAAAGGAGCTCGGCTCTACTTGGAGGCTTCAGCAAGGGTCTTACGACGAAGACTGTATGGGACATTGTATAGAGCCCTCCATATTGATAATTAAGGATCTTTGGATCTAACGGCCAAGAGTACAAGCACATATTCCCCGTTATAGATGCATTTTCGAAGTATACATGGAGTTGTCCCACTAAATCGACGGACGCTCAAGAAGATATTAAGCATCTAAGTATTTGCGTATCTATTTTTGAAAACCCATAACGTATTATTAGAAATAAGCCGAATGGCTTAGGTGGTTAAAAAGTTCTCTTCTGACTGCAAGATTGAACACATAGAAAATACTACAGAGAACCTGAAAAGGCAAGGGGCAAATTGAAAGACTTAAAAGGGTAATAATATCTGTTTTGTCCAAATTGTCTGCACCATGTGTCACTTTCAAAAGTGTCATTGCGCCCACTCCCAAAGTGTCGTAGCGCCCGTAGGCGTTATGTCATTTTTAAAAGTGTCATTACGCCCTCAATTTCGTAAAACTTGTCAAGTGCATCAGCAATCAATGAGATTACCGATAAGAAAAGTACCGTTTTTTATGTTATCTCTCTAAGCATGCTTCAAGTTTTCGGCACAATAATCTTCATAGTCAGTTTATCACTAATCTGCAAGCGAAATGGAAGCTGTTGTTCCGTACCAGTACAAAATTGTTCCCGGCTTTCGAAAAAATTCGAAGTTGTTGCTGCTCACAGCACAGCAACAATTGTTTAAATTTAAAAGTTCGCTAAAAACTGGTTTGCGTTATACTTGTTACATAGAAAACTGTAGTGTCTCAATGGTGTTGTCAAATACTGGGGTGTGTACTCAGTTGAGTCTTGAAATGAACCATAGCCATGCTGCTCCTGAAGAACTACTAAAAGAACTTGAATTAATTAATAATGTTAAAAGTCAATGTGAAAGAAAAGCATTAAAAAGAAAAGGAGTTCGCGAAATCTTTTACGAAGAATGCCAAAAATCTGGCGAAGCTTCATCTTCAGTTGCCTTTCCGAAAATACAACGGCAATTGTATAGGATCCGGAGTGGAGCAATAAAAAATCCTAAGTCACCAAGTGAAACCAAATTACTTTTTGAAGACAATGCGTACTTGCAAGAGTTCGCACTTCGAAGAAAAACCAGCAACCTTTTTATAGATGCACAATATTGGAAGAAAACTTTGCTTATTCTATATTTTTATCGCCAAGCATTGTGGACCTTATTGAAAAAAGGGAAGGAGATCGCCACTATTTCATGGATGGAACGTTTGACACGGTCCCATCATGCGGTTTTAAGCAAC
>VNJW01003274.1:0-14552 GCA_008042615.1 Drosophila auraria
TACGAATTAATACTGCGCTCGAAGGCACGCAACACTTTTTTTCGCTACTGCCACCCAAAAGCTAAGTGCTCAGAAACGCGAAATTATTCCTAAGCAGTGCGATAGAGCGAGAGAATGTGAAAGCACTTATTGTTTAATAACTTCCATGTTTATCATCCGATTTTACTCAAATTTGCAGAGCACGTCTACAATCGCCTACTTATTAAGTCTATCTATTTACTTTAAGTCGAAAATCACGCCTATAGCTAATACAGCGTTTTTTATTATTTTCGGGGCGGAAGTGGGCGTGGCCAAATTTTTTAACAAACTTGATCTGCGTGCAACAGATTCCAATGTTGTCACCAAATTTGGTAACTCTAGCTTTTATAGTCTCTAAGATCTGTTGTTTCACACGGACGGACGGACGGACGGACGGACGGACGGACAGACGGACGGACGGACAGACGGACGGGCGGACATGGCTAATTCGACTCGGCTAGTGACGCTGATCAAGAATATGTATACTTTATAGGGTCGGAGATTTCTCCTTCTGCCTGTTACATACATTCTCGGTATAAGTATTCTGCAGGAGTATTCTAGTGCAAGAGCGCTTACTTCAAATAGCATTAACTTCTGAGATGTCTTGGGCTATTCTTAAAAGTGAAACCAATTTGTAGAGATAACAAATAATATTATATTTCTGAAAACGTCCTGGGTGGCAACACCTGTGCTTAGGCGAGAAAAATGAGAAAATTGTTGGCTTATAAAAAAATATAAATAATAATACAAAAGGGTAATAAATGTCGTCTCCTTAGACCGAGAAAAGACCCACTTTTGAGTGTCAAGCATGTGTCAAGGGAAATTCGGTTTGCCAAAAAGCATCTTAATTGGCTGGCAGAAAAATGAAGAACAATTCTTAAGTCCGTTGAAGGCAAAATGGTTTTTTTGAAGGAAAAGGATCTTACTAATGTGTACGACGACCCCAAAATTGGAAGTTCCGGTCTGGTTTTACCTGAAAGACCATTAAACACGGTAGAACAAGTATCATGGTTTGGGCATGCTTCTCCTATTACGAAGTTGGTCCAATAAATTGGATGAGAGCTGTTATATATCACCACGTATACTGCCAACACTTACAGAAAGTGATGCGCAAGACCAGATGCTATCATTATTAGTCTTCCAACATAATAATGACCAAAAAAATACCAGCAAAAAACTCGGAAGTGGTTTAAAGGAAGATCCCTCCATGCCAATGCCGAATGCCCTTTTAAGCACACCTATTTGGTGCGACAATTGCCGCGAAATATAAATTGTAGGATGTAGCCTATAGGTCAAAGTGCTGCGTTTGTGTTACTTTTGGCAAGACCAGCATTGGTTCAAATCCTGCTCATTCCAAAGAATTTTAATTTTCTTTTTTATTTCAGTTCCATATTTCGTTTTTCGACTTTTTATTCAATTAATACATTTTATTTCAGTTCTACCGAAGTTGAGTAATGGGTAAACAGAAACCGAACCCGGCACAGGTCCAGGACTTAAGCAGCTTGTGCTCTCAACTGTCGTCGCCCCCTTGGTACCGCTTCGAGAGCCTGCAATTAAAATGCTCACATGGGCGCCATACATGATAAATTAAAGCGACAGTAAGGGCTCTCCGAGAGCTCAGAGAATGTCGCCCTTAAAGAAGATACTTACTCCCAGAGGTACTCACCCGGAGAAATGGTTTTCCGACCACAAGCAGGTATAGTTATCTTTAATTTTTCGTCTGTTTTACTTTGTTTATTTGCAGCAACTTTAGGAAGTTCAATTGAAACACCGATAGACTAGCGTCCGAGTTGGTTACGATTACGGTTACAATTACATTACGATCATAATTATTAATTACATGTAGGTAAAAAAAATACTCGCCTAAAAAAAAAAACACGCATCGTTTATGGTACATATTTACACCGATTCGCCGGTGTCGGCTCCCGATCTCCGCCAGCTTACAGCTGGGGACTATCGGCGGTGGCGGCGGCACTGTTCGTATGCACCACCGAGTTGAGCAGCTCGTGCCGGGAACGGCTCCGCCAGGTGCCTGTTCCGGTGCCCAAGCCAGGATTGGGATTGAGACAAGCACTGGGAAAGGTATTCGGATTGTAGCCCGCCTGGCTGGCGGACAGGGCAGCTCCAGCTCCAGCTCCTGCGCGGCGACGCCATGGCAAACCCTTGAAGGTGTCCACGAAGGCGCGCCGGAAGCTGGCGTTCATGAAGCAGTACGTTATCGGATTGCAGCAGCTGGAGGAGTAGGCCAGCAGCTGCAGGAAGCTGATGGCCGTGTAGTCCACATACTCGTACACCACCGGCCCGATGAGCATGGTCATCGTGTTGATCACATATAGCGGCGTCCAGCAGATGAAGAACTCCAGCACCAAGACGAACAGCATCTTGACCACCCGCTTCTTGCTCTCCAGAGTCTTGGCCTCATTGGATCTGCGGCAGGAGAGAGAGGCATTGCATCGTAGCTGTAGCTGAGACCAGGAACCTGGAATTCCCGAGTAGCTTACCTGCGAAGAGCTGCATCATGGACGCGTATGCTCGGCGAGGAGGTCTTGGCCAGCGTTACTGTCGTGGTCGTGGTCGTGGTCGTGACGACAGTGGCCGTGGATGTCGCTCTCGCTGTCAAAGTAGTCGTTGCCATATTCGTTGTCACTGGTCCGGATGCGGATGTGGATGGAGCACCATTATTGTTATTAGTATTCTCTGTATCGGAAAGATCGAGTTTCAAGAGTGAATGTAATGGAAAAGGGGAGGCGACACGCACCGTTGTAGACCGCCAGGACAAGGATGCAGCTGCTGCTGGTCGTCCTTGCATCGGCACCGGAGCCAGGACATGTTGCCACTGCTTCGCCGGATGCCGTTGCTCCGACTATGGCTTGCTGCAGCTGGATGCGACTGCTGTCCTTGGCCATGCCCACGTACAGGGTGCGCGTGATGAGGATGTAGGCCACGCAGAGCACTAGCAGAGGCAGGACTAGCAGCAGGAAGTCCAGCAGGATGTTGTAGAAGCGCTCGTATCCCTGGTCGGGCCACGTCTCGCGGCACTTGCAGTAGCCTTCATTGATTGATTAAGTATTCAGGTTGTAGAATAGAGAACAGAGATCAGGACAGGACGAGCACTCACCAGGTCGACTGGTGGGTATCAATTGACTGAAGACGGCTATGGGCGTCATGCAGAGGATGCCGCCCAACCAGATGAAGCCGATGATCTTGTAGGCGTGGCTGATTGTCTGCCAGGATCGCGACCTCAGCGGATGACAGATGGCGTAATAGCGCTCGCAGGATATGGCCACCAAAGTCCACGACGACACGGCCACGGAGGCGGCTGCAACGAAGGCAAGTAAACATGAAAACCTTAGCGAGCTGCGCCTGCATTCCCCGCCTGCTCCCAGCTCCTTCGCTTACGGAACAAATCCGTGTAAAATTGCTTTTATTAGAAAACTCTGTCATCCGCACTCGTTGCATTTTAATTACGTAATTTGCATATTAAAGACCGCCTGCCCCTGCCCACCACTTCCAGCTGTGCTTCTGGCCCGGCTCTGGCAAACATGTCTCCGATGCAATTTGTGGAAATTGCAATTAAACAATTCCCTTGACACTCCCTCGCAGCGCCCGTCTTTAAGGGCGTCCCCTAACCCTAACCTATTGGGGAATTCCCGTCACAAAGCGATTGTCTCCCACACTCGCTCTCTATTTGGCTACACTGGAAACAAAAATCATTCCCAAAATTGTACACATTTGATAGAGATTTGAACTTTTATGTTAAATCCACATCAAGTTCGTCCCAAAAACCATTTATTCCTAAAAAGTTAAGACTTTTTTCAGAAATGGAGTAAAATTATAAATATATCTTTCTATCTAAAAATTTCAATATGTTTGGAAATGAAGAAATGTGAATTACAATTTATAGCAATCATGACTTCAATTTGGTTAAAACCCAAGTTGGAAATCGTATATTAGCTTTGGCTCTGGATTTGGCCCAAAGGACAGTTAGGAATCGTAACACACAGCATGAAAAACTAAGTTAAGGAAAGATTTTTAAATTATTGAACATATATTCTCTTAACACATCGATAACTGACTGTTAACGATAAAGCAGCTAACGCGATATGTTATCGAATTTTCGATGTTAGTTCGTATAAAAATAATAATCGAAAATACACAATTGAAACTAAAGAGTATAAAAACTATACTTTTGAGTACACATTTGGTGTTATTAAGTATTAAGATATAACAAACTCGTTACTCTGTTTGAGTATATTTTAAAGACAACGTTTACACAGGTCTTTGACTTTATTGTACTTTTCAAGTTAAAAGTTTGTCTTAATGAATTTAAAAACGAGAAAGAAAGCTAGCTTCGGTAAACCAAAGTTTGTATACCCTTGCAGTCTGCATTTGGATCATTGAAAATCGAACCATTTCAGTTATAGTTGAAAAAATATCGAAGTTTGTAAACTTTTTACATCTTACATATAGAATTTTACATTTTACATGTAGAACTTTACATTTTTCATGTAGACTTTTACATTTTCATTGAAATCGACCGATCGTTTCTATTGCAGCTATATGATATAGTTGTCTGATCTTAATGAAAATAAAACCGTAATTCTATAACCGTAAAAAACGGCTTTATCTTGAAATATATTGATATACGTTGAAAAACAAAGAAATCACAAATTTTTTTACATTAATTACGATATCATTCCTATGGCAGCTATAAGATATAGTGGTCCGATTTCGGCCGTTCCGACATATATACTGCGTGCTAAATAAAAATAAGACTATGCTGAAAGTTTCATCCCGATAGCTCAAAAACTGAGAGACTAGTTCGCGTAGAAACCGACAGACAGACAGACGAACATGGCTAGATCGACTCGGCTGGTGATGCTGATCAAGAATATATATACTTTATGGGGTCGGAGATGCCTCCCTCACTGCCTTGCAAATATCATGGCGAAATTATAATACCCTCTGCAAGGGTATAAAAAAAATATATATTGTATATTTTCTTGGAGTAGACTCGATAGAAAGCTACATGAATCCTTTTTAAAAGTACAGTTATCGCATTTTACCATATCAAGCCGAAATCGACTTCTATTTTGCGTACGTTCGCGACCGCATGTTTTTGCAATTTTTATGAAAACGAAAACTCGATGAACAAAATGCCATTGAGAAGCAAAAAAATAGTTTCAGAAAATGTTTGTTTTCTTTGCTTTTTTATGCACAAAACGGGTACGAACGTATGTTCGCGACCTGTGGAAACACCCATATATAAATAATATACAATAATATAGTTGAAAAATATATTCAAAAACATATTGTTCAGAGTGCAGCCCATTCAACTGGCAAATATCGATGGCTCCATGTGCAAACTGTGGCTGCGGCAATTGGACAATGAACACAACAATGGGAGCCGTGTCCCAGGCCCTGGGCTGCATTGGCACACACAGAGTCGCGTTTGTTGAGTTAACCCCCGGTCCCGAAATGGAAGTTTTACTTTGTTTACTTTTGATTGACGGCACGGCGAATGCCGTAAGCTTTAACTTGAAACAACATCGTTTGAGGTGAGTATTTGTTTGATTTTTGTGTGCGCCCGCCTTTGCCTATGCCTGAGACCGTGCGCCCGCCTTTGCCTTGGCTCAACTTTAAGACTTTTTCCATTCCGGCTGCCGCCTAAGCTAAGCAGTTTGATTGATTCGCGTCTCGACAACTAAATCATTTCAAAATGCCAATACAATTTGTACAAGCGTCTTGCCTGCATGTGTTTGCATACCCATAAGATCTGCGAGCTGGTGGCCACCTCCTTCTCCTCCTTCTTGGCCGTAATTCAATTGGCAAATGCAAAACTGACAGCAAATAAACCAGCAGCGGCATCGGCATCCGCATTGGCAGCGGCAAATGACGAACCCAAATTGAATTTGATGCCCCCTTCGTCCAAGCTGTTTTCCCTTCCTCTCTTTTTTTTTTTGGCAACTGATTGAATTTGATTTCTGTGGAGCACGAAGCCGGACGGGCAGCACGCCTTTAACAGTCGAAGAAGGAGCAGCTGGAGTAGCTGGAGTAGCTGGGGTAGCTGGTAGCTGGTAGCTGGAGGCGGACCAGACGTGGTGAGCATATTACGCATACGACACGCAGTCCTCAAGCCCCGCATAAATATGCGACTCTGACAGGCCGGAATTTATAAGCGTCAGTTGGGCGATAAAACTTGATTGCCGCAAATAAAAGGGGCAAGGCGTGGGCGTGAAGGACCACAGTCACAGGCAAGTTGCTTTGACCACGAAGGAGGACCAGGGGAGCGGGGAAGCAGCCTGTCTGCTTTGCGTCCTGTTATTACAGCCACAACGTGTACAAGCCAGTCTTGATTTCCTTCTCCGGGCTTGTGTGTGTGTGTACCTGAAATTAGGAAATTCTCGCGTCTTTAAATTAGTTTTTGCGCCATTTCCCATGATTGACAACTGGCTGCGGTCGTCGCAGTGCTCAAGGGTGTCGGGCTTGACACGCCTCAGACACATCCGCACTTAGTCCTGAAAGGCTCCCGGCACACACACATACCTCGGACAGGACTCTGAGCCATTCGGGGGATCAACCGCTCAATTCGAGCCACTTGTCGTCAACCAAGGCATACACGTATAAATTTCACTTGCAAATTGTGCACATTGTCGGGAATTTGCCAGAGTTCAGAGCACAGAGTAGGTACTGTACTCTTTGTCCAAATAGGATGTACAGTCATGTACACTCAATGGAATAAATAAAGCGGGAAGAACAAATACTCCTAGCTGGGGCGAAACTCATTTAAATTCAATGATTCAGCCTAACAAGTGCATTCACTTAAATGTGGGGATTTCCACGATGCCAACCGGGTGGCTCTGCGGCTTGAACTGGAGGGGATTGGGACTGGGACTGAGGCTTAGACTGAGATTGAGACTGGGTAAGGCACCAAGGCAGCAGCCGCATGCCGATGGCAAAGTTTGATGAGAAACGAAATCAGAGTTTGGCCAAAATTCTATTTAAGTTGAAAGAGAAACAAAGTTGCTAAAACGCTCGTCGCTTGCTTTTTATCGAATTAAGTACTCTAAAGCGGCAGCTATAGGTGGAGCAGGCGGCGTATATGCTGTAACTTTTCCACGGCTCGATGAAAGCTGGATGGGGCCTCCTCGCATGCTCCCCATCTCTCCCTCGGACATCTTCAATCTTCACATGTCTGGAGCAGTTTCAGCCAGGCGTCTCAGTGATATTAATATTGTTCTCATGTGTTTCTTTTGGAATCTAGCCAGCACTGCGGGCCACTTCACGTGATGAAGAGGAGGAGTAACTGGAGCTGGAGATGGTAGAGATGGCAGTATCTGGAGCCAAATGTGCATTAATTAAAAAACTTCATGCTTAACAAATCCCAGGGAGGAGAGAGGAGAGAGGGAGAGGAAACTTTCCCCAACAAAAGCCGCTGAAGGGACAAAGTTTTCGGCCTGCCCATAGCCGATGGGAGTTCCAATGGATGGCAGATGGAGGCGAAGCGTTGGAGGAGGAGGAGGAGCCTTACAGATGCCCGGCTGAGATATTTTCAACAGCTTTTTAGTCAAAAACAAAACAATCGCAAGTGCGTGAAGCTTAAAAACAAAAATTAGCAGCAGAGAGGTGTTCGCTGGCGGCTAAAAACTCATCAGGCAAATTGTGCAGGCCACAAGGACTTTGCCATGCACTTTTCCCCCGGCAGCAGCAGCAGCAGCTGGAGGAGCAAACGAGGCCATAGCTGTCATGCTGCTCTAAATCCCGGGGAGCCACGCCTCATCCTTGGCTTTGGGATATGTGTGTGTCCTGAACCTGTTTACCCAAAAAAGAAGAAAAATAGAGACCACGGATAGGTGGCTTGTTTTATGCTTGTGCGCAAAACTGGACCAGTTGCGCCTCCGCAGCCTGCGCCATTACCTGAACGGGAACGGAAACGGTAACAGAAAACAGAAAACAGGGAACAGGGAACCAAAACTTAAACCGTTGTAATCGACACTTTTTTTTTGCATTCCCTTCAATGTGTGTGGACATAACGCCCCCAAAAGCTGCCGTCAAACACATGTTTCTTTAAACGGACACCCAGAAATTGGTTTTTGGCGCTTAGCATTAAATGTGACTCCTCCTTTCGTTCGGAACAGGAAGTATATATATTCCCATATATGGGAACGTGAGTAGCCAATGACCTTTTTTGGCGGATCGTTCTCCTCCACATATGCCAGGAGTATAAACCTCGAGTCCAACTTCCACTCGTTCGAGCTTTTATTACCTCTGACAACGGTTTCACCAGGCAGGATGGGACCCCTTGCTTCCACTCATAGAAGCATTGCGACATATAGTTACCTTTTATACTCTCTTATACCATATTTTTTTACCCAGGGTATTATAGTTTTAGTCAGAAGTTTGCATCTCAGTAAAGGAAGATTCTTTCGAACTGAAAAACGGACAAACTTGTCTTTGCGAAATGAAAAGTAAATGCCCTTTTCTGCCTTAAATCGGAACTAATTTGCAAAAGGAAAAAATTAGTGGACTCGTTCATGTATTAATGTTTATTTCACGCCATTATAAGAGCAATCTAGTTCGTATTCACTTCTTAAACACTTATTTTCTGACCCCAACTGGAATTTGTAAGAAAAAATATTTGCCGTCGGCAACGACAACTTTCGTTTTGGTTGCCAGTGCTGCCGTACTGTTGGTGGAACGAAACAATCTGGTCGAAATGCTTATAAAATGCAAAGGTGGGCATTAATATTATTTAAGGAAAGTACATTAAGGTTTTAATAAATAAACCTGTTTAATTTCATGGATTAAATGGTATTTGTAGCATTTAAAAAATGCATAAAAGCCATTGAGGCAACTGAAATTGACACTGTTTAAGGGGGTCTTCTCATTGAGCAACTTTTTTTTTCGACTTTTTTTTTGCATTTATTTATAGCTTGGGTAGTTGTAAATATGCCCCTAAAATGATTTTTAGAAATTCGAAATACTTTAGAAGATACAGCCTTTTTTGTGAAGAGGATACTTAATATACCAGTACATCGGCCAAATTACTCCAAACTTTAAACGCGTTTATCTCGAAACCACGTTTTTCGAACTGGCGGATATGATATCTCCAGTTCAACTAAACCGATTTTCATGAAACAAAATGGAATCGACGCAGAATTGTCACCATTCTCGGGTGACACTCACCCATAATTTTAAAAAGATTTTTACTATTTTTTTTACACTAAACTACAAAAAAAAAGCCCGAAATTGAAATTTCTTTTTTGAATGGCCGCCATTTTGTCAAAAAAAATCACAAAACTATGGGTAAGTGTCACCCTAGAATTACATCTATACTGATTATAACCCCGTTTTTTTTCATATCAGACGCTTCGGAGACCGGGAATCGTGGCGGCCGTGACGACACCTTTTTTTTCCACCACCAGCTTTAAAGTCTCATTACTTATTGAACAGCCCTCGTATCGAGGCAAAAAAATGTGTTTATTTACCTTGAACCTTTTGTAATACAATAAATAAAAAAAGTCTTCAATTATTTTTTGCGTTTTCAAATAAGAATTTTTTTAAAAGGGTCCAAAAAACGGGTTTTAGATGAGAAGACCCCCTTAAAGAGTGGCAGCCCTTATGGACCGATAAATACACAATTTCTGCCCTTATTTGGCTATAAAAAGAAACAATTAAAATAAGCAAAGACATTTCAACATTCCGTTTACTTCATAAGCAATAAAAACAACTTAATATTATAATAACAAAACGATGGTAAAGCGTTTGTGAAAACCGGTGCCTCTTAAAACGAAAACGTGCGATTTTGGTCGAAAACTAACACGCATATCTTTTGAACCGGGTATCGGATCAAGATAATTGAGATGTCATTCCACGCTTATGTTATTTAAAGCTACAGCACAACAGCATTAAAATTTTGCTCCACCGGCCACAACTGCTCCAAATTTTAACATTTTTGTCCTTTCACTGCCATTTCTCCTGAACGAATCCGTTTTTGAAAAATCTTAGTATGAAGTTTCAAAGAGCTCTACAATATCTTTTGATGGCCCACAGGGATAAAAATAGCATTAAGTAATAAATAAATAAGTGGGGTTTTTTTTATGGTACTTACTTGGCTTAACAATGGGGTTCCAATAAAATGGTTAATTAAAAAGTGAATACATTTGTTTGCCAAACTGCTTTTATTTATATAGACATTTTCTTTTTTCTTCTCGATAGAAGCCTAAGCCCAACTGGCTCAATGGACTCATTGTAAGGATGTTTTTTACTAAGAGCCAGCCGCTCTGCATTGTGGTTACGCGCTTTTAAGAAAAGTCCGGAAAGGTGCCGCCTACGCAGCATTTTGCGACCGAATGGGCCACGCTCCTTACCTTTTTTATTTTTTATTTTTATAGCCCAAGGCGAAGCCACCCTCTTTGGGCCATTAGGAGGCCTGGTTACCAGAAGTGCGTCCTGCCAGATGTAATTGCAGACCTCGCCGCGACCCTTGTCATGTTGGTTGCATGCTGCATGTTCCCTGTCGCTCGACTTGCCGCTGTCCCAGGTGTTGTGCTGCTCGCGCCCATGTATCTGTCCATGTTGCTGTCGGTCTATATCATTACCCCCATCCCCATCTCTCTTCTTATCGCCATCCCCATGTCCATGCCCATGCCAATGCCCGTGCCTACACCCAGAAAAATGCATGGCCTAAAAAGGTGCAAATTGCCAAAAATTTTAGCTCATGTTACCCAAAACGGAAGTCGAGGCAGTTATTGCCTAAAAATGGTCCAAAATGTCATATTTTTAGGCAATAGAAACAGGCTTAAATTTTAGGCAATTTTTGTAAGAAAATAAATACGATGCCTAAAACTTGATTTTTATATAATATTAATTTTGTATTAATAAAATATTTAAATATTTTATATTCAAAATGCATACAGTATTTATTTTTACTGTTGCAGTAGAGACTTGCTTCTTCCGTAGCACAAACATATCTAAGAGGTGGCCGTTAACCGTCACTCCATGCCAGGGATTTTAGAACCAGTTGGGAACGAAAGTCTGAACGAAATATTTCGTTTATGGACAGCGAGAGCGGTTTTTACATTATAAAAAATACCATAAACGGTCACCCTAAGTATAGCTATATGTAAAATTTAACATGGAACATGTGAAATTTACAAGCCTCGATTTTTTGCAATTTTACCAAAATGGATCGACTTTCAGTGATTCAATGGCAGACTGCAAGGGTATACAAACTTCTGCTTACCGAAGATATGTAGCTTCTTTTCTTGTTTAATTCTCAAATTGTTGCATGCGGCGAGGATATGCCCAGGGGTCGCCCGAAAGTTTGCCATGCTTTTGTTGGTCGCTTTCAATTGCACAGCCACGTTTGGTACGCGCACTTCCGTTGCCTTTTTTCATTAGTTTCCTGTTTGTCCGGAGACCCTCTTAAGTGGGGCGGTCCGGCTATGCTCCATAGGCAGGACAAATCCCCGCAACTAAATGCGTTTCTAAATGCCAACGCTTTTCGCTTTCGCGATGACAAATTGAAAACGACGGCGACAACTGACCATTCTCTTGGCCATTCCCAGTGACATTCCTCCATTCCGCCAGCCTTAGAGCCGGCTTAAGCCTCAGCTCCGAAATTTATGCGTTACGCAATGGGCCACCATTCCTTGTTTACAGCAGTTACAGTTACAGTTACAGTTCGTAAGTAACATTTGGCTGGGCGTCGCTGCTAATGCGCTTGGCTCCCCGTCATAAACATGAACAAAAACGAGAGGAGGACATGGTCGCCAGCGGCGACCAAATCCCAGTTAATTGTCCCGAGCCCCTAAATTACGCCTGTCGCTCCTGCAAAAACTCCAGAGGCGGCGAGGCTGCAAATGTCTTTATAATAGCTCTCCTTGGTCTTTGTTCGGCTTCTGGGCTTTGTCCGGTTTCTTCTCCTTGTTCCGTGTCTCTTTTCTGGACTTGGACAAGTGTTTGATTTGAAGTTATGTAATGGCCATGGCCATGGCCCATCGTTTTGGATACAAAGTATCCCACGCCTGTCGTTAGCAATGTCTGTACTGTACTGTCTGAACTCTGCCAATAACAAATCCTAATATTATGATTGGAATTTTTCGTGGACTAACCGCCGTGGAGCGGCGTTGTGCGTGCTATAAACTTTTCATAGAAACGAGGAAGTCGCACACCCACAAAGAGCATACGTTAGAAGGGGTAACCCAGGAAAGGGCGAAAGGAAACCAGGACAATGATATTCATGGCAGTCACTTGTTGTTCTCCAACCCGGACGAAGGCTGAGGCAGCCGCCCCCAGGACAGAGCCAATAAAACGATCCACATGCGGCGATAATCGTAAAAAATTATTTTAATGCTGCTCGCACGAAACGCACGATTCAGCCGATTCAGCCGCTTGGCTGCTTGGCTGCTTATGTGTTTGTAATTTCGACTAATTGACGACTAGAGCTGGGCCTAGACCTTCAACTTTAGGCCAAATAATTGGGACAGCTAAGAAAATTTGGAGGAGAGGTGGTGGCCATTGGGTAGGCAGCCCCTGAGGAACAGCTCGTTACGCAAGCCAGGTCAAGCCGTAGAGCACAAGAGCACACAAAAGGGTCAGGGACTGTCCACTCATACTAGGCACTGGCTCTGGGGACAGGTAGTTTCCGATATAATAATGCAAGGGCACTAAGCAGGGATTCCACTCACCTTGCGAGAACTGGAAGAGCTTGCAGAGGAACTCGCCGAAGATAAAGTTCCGCAACAGTGTGCCCACCAGGGTCACCGGCATGCAGAGCACGCCCAGCAGCATGTCCGAGATGGCCAGGTTGAGCAGGAACACATTAGTTATCGTGCGCATCCGTCGGTTCTGGACCAGCGTCGAAATGACCAGCAGGTTGCCCAGCACCGCGAAGAGCAGGATGACACTGTAGCTGGGGATCAGCCAGACGGGCATGCCTGTGCCGCTGCTGCTGTTGCTGTTGCTGCCCACCGCCGATGCGGATGAGGGACTGGGGCTCGCCCCGAATCCATATCCCGAACTGGTGCCAAAGGCGGCGGTTGTTACCTCCGTGACAAAGTCGGCAAAGTAGTCAGGGTCCGTCTCCTCAAAGGGAGTGCTGCTGCTGCTGCTACTGCTGTTCCAGGCGGAGTTGGTGTCGTTGTTTGAGCCAATGGTCAAGGAGACGATATGTCCCGCCGCACTCGGCACATTGGCGTAGTAGTCGACCAGCGCCCGGTAGGCAGCCGCCGCCATGAAAGTCTGCTCGGCATCGCCTTCGCCCTCCCTCTCGCCCCCAGCTTCACCGTAGCCGAACATCCCTAGCACTGGCCACCGCGGGTCATGTCCAACAGCCGCTAAACGTCAATAAAAGGTCACCGAAAAAAAAGGATGAAACTCAAATATAGTCTCTCGGCGACTGGAGTTTCAAGGGACGACGCCTGCGTGCGGACACGAACTCGGCACACACGGAATACGGAATACGGAATAAGGAATTCGCTACAAGCGAGGACGAGGACGAGGCTCCGCTTCGCCTGCTTCCGTTGCGTGTAACGCGTCGTGGGCAACTGGCGATAGGCGACTGGCAGCCCGAGCAGCCGCCACTTGTCAGCAACATGTTGCGTGGGCGTTGTGGATTGACGCAGACTCACCACGGCAACTTGTGGCACGCAGCATGTTGCCGGAGTCCGTGTTGTCGTGCGGTCTCCGAACAGGGACTGAGTGCATCAACCCAATCTGCCGGTAATCAAATCACTGGCATTCCGCCAGCCAGCCAGCCAGCCAGCCAGCCAGGCGGGAAACCCTAGACGACACGCACACTTCCCAGATAGCATTTCTCTCGCTATTTGTTCAGATGTTTGCAGCTAATTCCATTAGACGCATTCCTGAACAATGCTGGCTGCCCTTCCGGTGGCCAGTTTAGGACAATTCCAGAAAGTAGAGCTGGAAAAACAACGATGTTAATCGGAGTTTTTGTGTACAAACTTCGATTCTATGGACAGCAGTCTTAATAAATTCGTTTATTTATTTCTTTATCACTGTGGACGGCAGTCCACGTAGTGACGATGAGCACCGAGACTGTGGTGCGCAAGGAGACTACTATATACAGCCGTAGAATTGAAAATCTGCTACGATAGTCCGATCAGAACCATTTATATCTTGATCGAAAGGTATTGTATACCTCTTTGAAACTGCATACTAAGATTTTTTACTAAGAAAAACGGATTAGTTTAGGAGAAATGTGAGTGAAAGTGCAAAATTGAAAATTTTGAAAATTGGAGCTATGGGGGCCGGTGGAGCAAAAATCCCAAAATTTTTAATGTTGTTGTGATCAGGCTTTAAATACGCGTCGAATGACACCTCGATCATCCTGATCCAATACTCCGTTCAAAAGATATTCAATAAACAAGATTTTAACGGCCTTTGCAAAATGAAAACGTTTGTCCTGTTGTTTGTCTGTCTGTTTGTCGATTTTTTTGTTTTAGACTCCTGGAACTACTTTTATTTTATTAAACAGCACGAGCTTAACATTTTTTGTTCTACGACTTTTT
>VNJW01003280.1:0-26504 GCA_008042615.1 Drosophila auraria
TGCAATGTACAAGCAAAGCGACACTGCCACGAGAGAGGCCGCTCTTTACCTATCTACCCATCTCTCTCTCGCTTCCACGCATTGCCTGCAATGTACAAGAAAAGCGACACTACCACGAGAGAGGCCGCTCTTTGTATATCTACCTATCTTTCTCTCGCTTCCACGCCTTGCCTGCAATGTACAAGCAGAGCGACACTGCCACGAGAGAGGCCGCTCTTTGAAGTGATGCTAAATACTTATTTTTTCATAGCTTCCTTTCTCTCTCTCGCTCACACTTCCACGGGTTGAATGCAATGTACAAGCAAAGCGACACTGCCACGAGAGAGGCCGCTCTTTACCTATCTACCCATCTCTCTCTCGCTTCCACGCATTGCCTGCAATGTACAAGAAAAGCGACACTACCACGAGAGAGGCCGCTCTTTGTATATCTACCTATCTTTCTCTCGCTTCCACGCCTTGCCTGCAATGTACAAGCAGAGCGACACTGCCACGAGAGAGGCCGCTCTTTGAAGTGATGCTAAATACTTATTTTTTCATAGCTTCCTTTCTCTCTCTCGCTCACACTTCCACGGGTTGAATGCAATGTAAAAGCAAAGCGACACTGCCACGAGAGAGGCCGCTCTTTGCATATCTACCTATCTTTCTCTCGCTTCCACCCCTTGCCTGCAATGTACAAGCAAAGCGACACTGCCACGAGAGAGGCCGCTCTTAGAAGTGATGCTAAATACTTATTTTTTCATAGCTTCCTTTCTCTCTCTCGCTCACACTTCCACGCATTGAATGCAATGTACAAGCAAAGCGACACTGCCACGAGAGAGGCCGCTCTTTACCTATCTACCTATCTCTCTCTCCCTTCCACGCATTGCCTGCAATGTACAAGCAAAGCGACACTGCCACGAGAGAGGCCGCTCTTTACCTATCTACCCATCTCTCTCTCGCTTCCACGCATTGCCTGCAATGTACAAGAAAAGCGACACTACCCCGAGAGAGGCCGCTCTTTGCATATCTACCTATCTTTCTCTCGCTTCCACGCCTTGCCTGCAATGTAGAAGCAAAGCGACACTGCCACGAGAGAGGCCGCTCTTTACCTATCTACCTATCTCTCTCTCGCTTCCACGCATTGCCTGCAATGTAAAAGCAAAGCGACACTGCCACGAGAGAGGCCGCTCTTTACCTATCTACCTATCTCTCTCTCGCTTCCACGCATTGCCTGCAATGTACAAGCAAAGCGACACTGGCACGAGAGAGGCCGCTCTTAAAGGTGATGCTAAATACTTATTTTTTCATAGCTACCTTTCTCTCTCTCGCTCAAACTTCCACGCCTAGCCTGCAATGTACAAGCAAGCTCGGTTAAATATTAATTTTTATTTAATTTAGGTTTACGTGCCCTGCATCCTGATAGTGGTCCTGTCGTGGGTCTCCTTTTGGATACATCGCGAGGCAACCAGCGACAGGGTTGGCCTGTGCGTAACCGCCGTGCTGACTCTATCGACAATTAGCTTGGACTCGCGAACCGATCTGCCAAAGGTCAAATATGCCACTGCCCTCGACTGGTTTCTATTGATGAGCTTTCTGTATTGCATTGCCACCCTGTTGGAATTCGCTGGCGTTCACTACTTCACCAAGCTGGGCAGTGGGGAGATACCCAAGCTGGAGGAGCAATGGGAGGATATTTGTGCGGCCAACAACCCATCGCCGGAATACGTTGCTGAGGTGGAAGTTGACCCGGCATCGGAGCACGAAGAGGATGATGCCAGTGATGTTACGGATAATTATGAAAACGATGAGGTGGCCAGTGAGTCCATTAATTCGAGAAATGAGATCTGCTCTTGCGGCCAACATGACGCGCTGGGAATGGACGAAACCTTGGCCACTGGCGGTTTCCGGAAGCGTGCCGCTCACATTGGTACCTTGTTTAATGTAAGTTCATAATTATAATATTTTTTATAGAGAGCTACACATCCCCGTTTCCTCCTGCAGGACCCAGCCTACATTTATCCAAAGACTTCTTCGCATGCCTCCACCATGGAGCGCACCACTCAAACGGAGCCTCCTGTGGTATCAAGGATGCGGCAGATGTGGCTTTGCCTCAAGAGCGATGATAATTTTCGGAAGCAGCGGGAACGCGACGCAGCGGCCGAGAAGAGTGGACAAGGTCGAGGCGCCAGTTATGTCAATAGTGTCTCCCTAATCGACCGCGTTGCCCGCATAGCTTTTCCGATGTCATTTGCGTTATTCAACCTATTATATTGGTTGGCTTACGGAATGTACAAAAAAGAGTTCTCATGGTCCAGCATAAAGTCATAGATATTTGGCCTTATACTCCATAAAACATATGTTATTGATGAGCATTACCAGGCGAGTCCATATAGACATTGTACGTCTCTGTCCGTCTGTTTCTAAAAGCTCAGATGGAGATTTTGGTGCTGTCCTTATAGGGGATGTACTTATAATATTCAAACACAAAAAATGTATGAAAGATATTCGACAGCAGTCGGCACACTCCGACTTTATTTAACTTAACAAATAATATAACCAATATATAATAAACATTACATTATTATACCATAGACAAGAGCTATCAAAATGTTGAAAATAAACGAAATACACCATCTATTGAATAATTTTAAAAATTGGACGGAAATAGCGCGTAAAGTGCAGTGTGCTAGACAGATTTTCCGTTCATAATGCTGATAGAGCGGATTTTATCTTTAACGGCAGCTGGTCACACTTAAATCGACTATTAATCGAAGGGCTTGTGACATTGGCGCTGCCAGACTGTGCGAGGAAATTTCCGCTTCTTCTTTGTTTCCGGTGGCAACCAGGAAAACTAGCAAACAAAAAAAAAAAACAAGCAAAGCAAAATAACTTTAATCTTGCAATACAAAAAACATAAAATCATCGATAAGTCGCGGTATTTGTTGAAAAAGCTGCATGTACGGAAATATCGAGGTTTTCCCACCTCTATTAATGCTGAAGAGGGAAATTACTTCCATCTCTATCTGTAGAATTAAACAATTAAAAAAATATTTTTTTTCGAATTTTTACCGATTGCTGAGCTTTTGGAATTTAAAAATATTTCTTTAAAAATATAATTATAAATTCATAAAAAAGATTACAATCAGTATAAAACAATACATTTACATTATATTTCCTAAGTTGTTTTATCGCAAAAAGTTAATTTATGTGAGTCTGCTCCGTTGATTGAAAATGAAAAATATTCATTTTCCCTAGCACAAACACTTTCTTATAAATTTTTGCATTTATAAACGATAGTTAATCGAAACCAACAGTTTTGACAGAACATATCGATAAGGCCGATCGAAATATCGATAGATTCGTATTATTTTGTTATATTTCTGACACACTACACTCATATGGTATATTTTAACTAAGCAAGCGGCGACAGCAGCATCAGCAGGGGCATTTGCTGGACAAACAAGCGGAACTGTTGGGAATCTCGGAAGTGATTCGCCGCTAGCCAAGAACCGATCATTAAATTAAGAAGAAACTGTGACCTGAGAGCCAAACCAACAGGCTGCATGCTGAACGCGCCCATCGAATTATTTCACGCGCAAAACGTTTTTTTTTTGCCAGCCGCAGCCGCACACATTCTAGGAAACTCAGCTCGATCCGGCGCAATTGCACGGAATTCCTCGGATCAAGCGAACTCCTTGCGAGCGACAGGGACACCTGTCCCGGCAGTAAGTGTACCAAGGCGAGTCAGCGATCTGAACGATCCACGCACATCGCCGGACTCAAGAATCGGTGGAGGAAGAAGAAGAGGAAGCAGTAGAAGGGGAGAAGCGAAGACGCAGCAACCTTGGGAGAAGAGGCAGCACAGGCGCCATGAGCGTGGACACGTATGCGCCCAGCTCGGCGCTTTCGTTCCTGGACATGGACGACAACGAGTTGCTGCCAGGGGCGGACACGCAGCCGACGCAGTACGATTATCGTGACTTCACCATGCCGTCCAATTCGCAGAGTCAGACGCAGCAGGGCGACCAGCAACAGCTGGAGCTGCACGTGAGTAGTCTCTCTTCCACACCTTCACCGGCCACGTCCCATTAACTAATCTTTATACTTCCAACACCCACAGTCGCGCGGCAACACTGGAGGCGGCGGCGGTGGCGGCGATTCGCATCCGCGTCTGGCCAGCATCACCAACGACTTGGCCGACCTGCAGTTCGAGGAGGAGGACGACGAGGGCGGCAGCTCGTATGTGAAGGAGCTGCCGGCGCATGCGTGCAAGTACTGTGGCATCCATGATCCGGCCACCGTTGTGATGTGCAACAACTGCAAGAAGTGGTTCTGCAACGGACGCGGCAGCACCTCCGGCTCGCACATCATCAATCACCTGGTGCGGGCCAAGCATCGCGAGGTCACACTGCACGCCGACGGACCGCTGGGCGAGACTATACTGGAGTGCTACTCGTGCGGCGTTCGCAATGTCTTCGTGCTGGGCTTCATCCCAGCCAAGGCTGACTCCGTGGTGGTGCTGCTCTGCCGCCAGCCGTGCGCCGCTCAGAACTCCCTCAAGGACATGAACTGGGATCAGGAGCAGTGGAAGCCCCTGATCGCCGATCGCTGCTTCCTGCCCTGGCTGGTGAAGCAGCCGAGCGAACAGGGCCAGCTGCGTGCGCGCCAGATCTCGGCCGCCCAGATTAATAAGCTGGAGGAGCTGTGGAAGGAGAATATCGAGGCCACGTTCCAGGATCTGGAGAAGCCGGGCATTGACTCGGAGCCGGCCCAGGTGCTGCTGCGCTACGAGGACGGGTATCAGTATGAGAAGACCTTCGGGCCGCTGGTCCGCCTCGAGGCCGAGTACGACAAGAAGCTGAAGGAGTCGGCCACCCAGGAGAACATCGAGGTGCGCTGGGACGTGGGCCTGAACAAGAAGACCATTGCCTACTTCACGCTGGCCAAGACCGACTCGGACATGAAGCTGATGCACGGCGACGAGCTGCGCCTGCGCTATGTCGGCGAGATGTACAATCCGTGGAGCGAGACCGGCCAGCTGATCAAGGTGCCGGACAACTTTGGCGACGACGTCGGCCTGGAGCTAAAGGCCTCCTCGAATGCCCCGGTCAAGTGCACCAGCAACTTCTCGGTGGACTTTATATGGAAGTGCAACTCCTTCGACCGCATGACCCGCGCCCTGCGCAACTTTGCCATGGACCGCAACTCGGTGTCCAACTTCATCTACTCGCGCCTGCTGGGTCACGGCCGCGCAGATGCCAACGACGAGGTGCTGTTCCGCGGGCCCCAGCCCAAGCTGTACAGTGCCCCGCATTTGCCGGACCTGAATCGCAGCCAGGTGTATGCCGTTAAGCATGCTTTGCAGCGTCCCTTGTCCCTCATCCAAGGACCGCCGGGCACTGGCAAGACCGTCACGTCGGCCACCATCGTTTACCAGCTGGTGAAGCAGCACGGCGGCACCGTGCTCGTGTGCGCGCCCAGCAACACGGCCGTGGACCAGCTGACGGAGAAGATCCATCGCACCAACCTGAAGGTGGTGCGTGTGTGCGCCAAGAGCCGCGAGGCCATCGACAGTCCGGTGAGCTTCCTCGCCCTGCACAACCAGATCCGCAACATGGAAACGAACACGGAGCTGAAGAAGCTGCAGCAGCTCAAGGACGAGACCGGCGAGCTGAGCTCGGCGGACGAGAAGCGCTATCGCAGCCTGAAGCGCGGCGCAGAGAACCAGCTGCTGGAGGCGGCCGACGTCATCTGTTGCACGTGCGTGGGCGCCGGCGATGGCCGGCTGTCGCGGATCAAGTTCACCTCGATCCTCATCGACGAATCGATGCAGTCCACGGAGCCGGAGTGCATGGTGCCGGTGGTGCTGGGCGCCAAGCAGCTAATCCTGGTCGGCGATCATTGCCAGCTGGGGCCGGTGGTCATGTGCAAGAAGGCCGCCCGCGCCGGCCTCTCGCAGAGCCTGTTCGAGCGCCTGGTCGTCCTGGGCATCCGTCCGTTCCGGCTGGAGGTGCAGTATCGCATGCACCCGGAGCTGTCCCAGTTCCCGTCCAACTTCTTCTACGAGGGCTCGCTGCAGAACGGCGTCTGTGCGGAGGATCGTCGCCTTAAGCTGGACTTTCCGTGGCCGCAGCCCGAGCGACCGATGTTCTTCCTGGTCACCCAGGGTCAGGAGGAGATCGCCGGCTCCGGCACCTCGTTCCTCAACCGCACCGAGGCGGCCAACGTGGAGAAGATCACGACGCGCTTCCTCAAGGCGGGCATCAAGCCGGAACAGATTGGCATTATCACGCCGTACGAGGGACAGCGCGCGTACCTGGTCCAGTATATGCAGTACCAGGGCAGCCTCCACTCGCGCCTGTACCAGGAGATCGAGATCGCCAGCGTTGATGCGTTCCAGGGACGCGAGAAGGACATCATCATCATGTCGTGCGTGCGCTCCAACGAGCGGCAGGGCATCGGCTTCCTCAACGATCCGCGACGCCTCAACGTGGCCCTGACGCGGGCCAAGTACGGCATCATCATCGTGGGCAACCCCAAGGTGCTGGCCAAACAGCAGCTGTGGAATCATCTGCTCAACTTCTACAAGGACCGCAAGGTGCTCGTCGAGGGCTCGCTGAACAACCTGAAGGAGTCGCTCATCCATTTCCAGAAGCCCAAGAAGCTGGTCAACAGCATGAACATTGGCGCCCACTTTATGTCCACCATGATGGCCGATGCCAAGGAGGTGATGGTGCCCGGCTCCATCTACGATCGCAGCACTGGCGGTGGTTATGGACCGGGTCGCCAGATGCCCGGCCAGGCGGCTGTCAATGGCTCCCAGTTCGGCAGCGGCGGTGGCTCTCCCTACGGCGGAGGATCTCCCCTCGGCTATGGCGGTGCCCCCGCCAGCTACAATCTGGGCGGCATTGGCAGTGGCAACAACAACTACGGAAGCGGCGGTGGTGGTGGTGCCGGCCCCAGCTGGGCCGCTGCCCACCTGCACCACGACTCCATTGGCTACATATCCAACGAGCATGGCGCCGCCGCCCTCGGCAACATGCCCGTGCCCGTGGGCATGTTCATGAACATGACCAACCTGCCGCCGCGCTTCTACAACCAGCACCAGCAGGCGATCATGGCGGCCAAGCAGAATCGGGCCATGCAGCAGCAGCAGCAGTCCGGCAACTACTCCGCGAACGCGGGCACTGTCAGTAGCGGAGGTGCTGGACTGGGCACAAACTCGTTGGCGGGAGCCGGCAGCAAGAAGTCGCACAAGCCGGGCAAGCTACGGACATTGGCCAGCGGCAGCAGCGGCTCGGGAGGGGGCTCTGCCAGCGGACAGATGGTAGGAAGCGGAGGATCTTCGGTAACTCCATTCAGCCAGCAGCCGGCACCGCTGTCGCTGCAAATGACGCAGCCCAGCGGCTTTGCTTTGTCCCAGCAACCGGAGCTATCGCAGGACTTTGGTCAGATTTCGCAGATGGACGGTTTGCTCTCCCAAGATGTGGCCTTCAACGTGGTGAGTTCCTTACTGCAAAGCCTCATACTTCCTCTTGGAATATACCTTTTCTTTCCCGTACTTTTGCTTTTTCACAATTATATTAATTAATTAATGATTAAATGAACTTCCCTACCTTCCTTTGCAGTCGGGCGAACGCAGTTTGAATCAGTTCTCACAGCCTTATTGAGAATCCGGCCGCCGCAGGTGCACCACCAAACTACAAACGATTACAAAAGCAAAAGCAAAAGCAAACCCAAACGAATTAAAAACAAACAAACTCAAGATTTTGAAAACATCAATCAAAGAGTAGCAGCAGCATCAGCAAAAGGAGCAGAAGCGAGACAAGGAGAGGACTACGAGGAGCACAGGGAAACAACGACAGATGCGAGAAACAGCGCAGCGGGAGGAGGACCTAGGAACACATGAGTACGAGCAAGGGGACACGGGAAAGAAGAGAAACAGAGAGAAGGAGAAGGAGAAGGAGAATGAGAAGAAGAGGTACAGGAGGCGGACGGAAAACATTGAGAAAGCTAGAAATAGAGAAAGAGAGAGTGCGGCGTCCATTTGGCGGTAGCGAGCAGATCAGATCACTCACAAAAAGGCTACCCAAGAAGATGTACCCCCAAACGACGACAACGCCGAGTGCTATGAGCGAATCCGCTCCGCAGGATCAAGGCCCCACCAAAGGGAAGAGCCAGCCAGCAAGCAGCCGGACCAAGTGCCCTTAGCAGAACACACACGATGAACAAATGTCTTGCCTGCCAACCTGGGGGGATCTGTGCTCCATCCGGAGCCACTCCCGCCGCAGGGAGATGGCTGGCCCATCATCTTGAGACCTTCTTTTACACCATTCTGCCTTCCAGTGCAGTGTAGCCAAAACTTAAAGCTCATGCTCTAGACTTTTAATTCCAAGACACGTTTTACACTCACATCGACCGACCACCCCCTATGCCAAGCCTACAACTGTTGTACATTTCGTAAGTCTTCGAACACTTTTTGACTTCTGTATGCATTTGTTATCCACAAAAAAAAAGTAAGAAAAAAAAGAAAACATAAAAAAAGAACATAAAACAAAAAGAGAAAAGAGAAAAGAGAAGAGAAAGAAACATGTTAAGACCTTAAGAAGATGGATATACGGGGATACACAGCTGTACGGATCAGAGAAGGTTCTGCTTGCCAATTTCCAGGGAAGGATGTGATCTTCGGCCCATAAACAAATCCAAAACACACAGAATAACACAGAAGAAGAGGTTTACATTAATTATAATATTAATGCAGTTACACGGATGCCTGTTGATTGTTTTTAAAACGATATATGAAGAAGGGTATATTTTTTCAATATAATGCGAGTTCATTTTTCCCCCTAACGCAACTCTTTGAAACCAGAAAAATCAATTACCTTTCTTTTTCCCCCCTTTTTTTTCCTTTAAAATTCTAAATAAAACATTTAAGTTTTTCTTCGCGAAAACCAACACAGATATTAGTGGTTTTTTATTCTTGAAATGGTTTGCGTCATGGAGGGGCTCCAAGGGTCAAGAGAGGAGTCCAACAACCATCTGTCGCATCGTCATTTGTATTTCTAATAAGGCTGCCGTTGCCTGGAGTGTGTGTGCAGGTAGGATATCCTCCTTGCAGGGCCAAGAGTTCCGCGATCATTTCATTCATCTTCGAGATCTACTTCGAGGTCTTCCGAATCTTCTTTGGAATTTTTCGAATCTTTGCAATCTTCCGAATCTTCTTCGGAGTCATCTACAGACTTTTCCTTTCCCACATTCTTGAAATATAACTCCAGGCGATTTATACGGTCCAACATAACCATCATTTTGTTCAGCAGATTGTCCATTTCGATTTCATCAGCCTTTGTCGGTAAAGGAGGATCCTTCTTCTCCATAAAATCGCCCATTTTAGCTGTATGTAAATCAGAATCTTCCTTTTTCTCCATTTTGGATTGTAAGAATTTCCTAAAATTTTTCTTTATAATAAAAGTACAGCTCCAAAGGATAGACTAGCTGTAAATGTAAATGATTTTGCTTTGACAGAACACTTCTTTCTCACAGTGCCTACTTTGATTTGATTTTTTCCATTTTTTAATTGGAGATAAATAGTGCAAATATCTCTCAGAGTGCATTTATGGAAAAGACTCTCTTTCGCTACTGAATGGAATTTATAAGCTATTGTTGTGGCTTTGCTTGTACATTGCAGGCAAAGTGGGAAAGGTCTATAAACCATTTATTAACTTTTAATTGGAGATAAATAATGCAAATATCTCTCAGAGCGCATTTATAGAAAAGACTCTCTTTCGCTACTGAATGGAATTTATAAACTGTAGTTTTTGTTGCTTTGCTTGTACATTGCAGGCAAAGTGGAAAAGGTCTATAAACCATTTATTGTCCCAAAGTAAATACAAGGCTGTTACACAAGAAAATAAAATTAAATATAATATTTAGGTGATGCATTTTGTTATTTCTTTTTTTTTATAGTTTATTTTACAGAACTTGGAGTTTTGTTTTACATTTTCGGGTGACATTTTTGCATTTCAAGAAGATACATACACGCCACAGGAGGAACGAACATCGCACACCTCCGGGGATGTTTACAATAATTTATTGAATTCGATTAAACAAATTGATTTAATAAGTACAGATAATGATAGAAAAAGGAAATGAATAACTATATAACATTTAACAAAATAAAGCGAAATAATGAAAAGCATTTACTGAAATTCACCCCAATTTTGTTTTTTTTCCAATCGGTTCATTTCATCTTTCGGATTTTTTGATTTCTGATTTTTCGGATTTCGTGAATTTCAATTTACAAGAGGTCTTGGGTTGGGGTTCCGTTGTAAACATTATATAAGACATGATTTTTTTGTTTCGATTTTAATATTTTGAAGTTTTACCTGCAATGATTTTGTTATTAATTTTTATATACATTTATACACTTTTATTTTTGTCGAGTCTCGCTTCTGTTTGCTTTAAAACCGAAATTTGTATTGGGAACTTCCTATTATATGCTGCGATTTTTTATCATGATATTTGACATACATTTTTTATATTTTCATGTAAATTCTAATAGGGTTGGGCAGTATCAACTAGCTTTTTACTGATTTTCTATCAAAATGTTAAAATCTCAATCACAAATTAGGAAATATTGTAATAAAACCGAACGGACACATTCGTTTTTCTCTTTTTACAGAACATTATTTTGTATTATTAATTTTTCAGTTGGCATTTCGTTACCAATAATTTTTTAACCATTTTAAAGATAAGACCGACATGTCTTTCAAAGCTTTGTGTAAATAAAAAATACTTTAGATATGACTAAATTGTTTAAGGAATTCTTTTTAACAATGCCTTTGAATCTTTGAAACCTATTTAAAAACAAGAAAGCTAACTTCGGTAAGCCGAGGTTTGTATACCCTTGCAGTCAGCAATTGGATCATTAAAAATCGATCCATTTTGGTAATGTCGAATCAAATTATGTAAATTTTGTAAATTTTACATTTTACATGTAGAATTTTACATTTTCATATAAATCGACCGATCCCTTCTAGGGCAGCTATATGATATAGTTGTCCGATCTTAATGAAGTTAAAACCGTAACTCTAGAACTTTAAAAAACAACTATATCTCGAAATTTATAGAAACTCGTTGAAAAACAGAGAAGTTACAATTTTTTTACATTAATTTCGACATCATTCCTTTGGCAGCTATAGGATATAGTGCTCCGATTTCGGCCGTTCTGACATATATACTGCGTGCTAAAGAAATAAGACTATGCTGAAAATTTCAGCCCGATAGCTCAAAAACTGAGAGACTAGTTCGCGTAGAAACCGACAGACAGACGGACAAGGCTAGATCGACTCGGCTGGGGATGCTGATCAAGAATATATATACTTTATGGGGTCGGAGATGCCTCCTTCACTGCGTTGCAAATATCACGGAAAAATTATAATACCCTCTGCAAGGGTATAAAAAAACGCAATTCTTTAATGCTAGAAATGGTTTGTCTAATATAGCGGATTGAGAGAGGACCACCCTAATGTAAGAATTTAAGCTCCCCTGGGAGTATCGTTCTTGCTGCTTTTGAACTTTTCTTTCTGCTTTAACACCTATTCCCGATCATGTCCCCCTGCACACTTAACCCATAACGTTAACCCCTCATCCCTAAGAGCCAACTGACCTGAATGCGCCGCCACCTAGGATCTGGGCTCTACGTGCTTCAGGTCCTATTAAACGTGTGTCGCCAGAGCCTGGGATAATCAATTTGCTGGACGCGATGACTTCGTCTCCGCTGCGTGGTTGCTGCGGGGGCTCGAACTGCTGCTGCTGCTGCTGCTGCTGGTGGTAGTAAGGAAACCGGTCTGGGACATGATGGATGATGGGCCGGAAGATGGAGGCCAGGTCGAGGGTGTGATCCAGTCGGTGCGCCGAGGCCATAAAGATGGCCTTGACGCGCTCAAAGGTGGCATAGTCGTACACTGAGCGCGCCGTGTTGGACAGATCGAAGGGCTCCTCGATGTTGAGCTCCTTCCACTGGTAGACATCATTCCGCTGGCTTCTGGCCATGCGGCAAGTGGACACCGGCAGGACGCCGCCCGTACGTATGGAGATGGCGTAGTTCCGGTAGCTGCATTGGATGAGAGTAAGGTTGGATTTTACAGAGAATAGGACGAGGAACTCACTCGAAGTTGCTGTAGTACTTGAAGAAGCCCAGCAAAAGCTCGCCCAGCGTCTGGGTATTGAGCGTCTGGTAGGGCTCGATCGGCTCGATGAGATCCAGATCCAGGCAATCCTGCTGCCCCAGCCGGAACTTCTCCGGATAGAGGGTGTGCAGGCAGGGCAGGACATGCGGCACGCAGCCGTGCTGCAAGTAGTGCAGCACCATCAGGACCAGCGAGTAGCTAGAGATGGTCATACGCTTGGCGTCATTGATGTCATGGTACTGGGCCCAGAGCTTCACAACCACCACCAGCGGGCGCGTCCGCCAGTCTACTAAAAAGATATTAAAGGAGGCATAAATCCCGCTACAAGTTAGTACAATATTCCATCTTTAAAATAAAAAAAGAAACTAAAGATCAACGAGAGGTGAATAGCGAGAACAAAGCAAAGGAAATGAAGATCAGCGAGGGGTGAGTAGCGAGTACAAAGCTTTCGTCTCTTTCCGCTCGTCAAGAGTACATGGAAAGAATTCATTTTAAACAAAGCAAAGGAAATGAAGATCAGCGAGGGGTGAGTAGCGAGTACAAAGCTCTCGTCTCTTCCCACTCGTCAAGAGTACATGGAAAGAATTCATTTTAAACAAAGCAAAGGAAATGAAGATCAGCGAGGGGTGAGTAGCGAGTACAAAGCTCTCGTCTCTTCCCACTCGTCAAGAGTACATGGAAAGAATTCATTTTAAACAAGAAGTTACTGTATATTTAAGCAATTAATAAACTTACACTGAGCGTAAAGCTGAAGTAGGTAGGTGTTCTTGATGCCCACGCAATTGTTAAAGTTCAGATCGACCTCGATGCCATTGCTGATGTCCTTGAAGCGCAGTATGGGCACTCTGGCCTCGATCAGATTAAAGTCCTGGAAAGCCTCTGCAAATAGATGCAAATAGAAGCTTACTCCGCTGCAGAAGATCGGCTCCAGCTAGCTACTTACCAGTTTCCTTCAAGACGGCATTGAAAAGGGTTAGGGTGATGAGGGCCTCGGCCCGCTTCTCATTGTGATAGTGGTGATGGTGATGGTGATGCTGGTGACTATTCGACGGCTGTTCGGGCAGCAGGCACATGTCGATGTCCGAGGAGTCCGTGCCAAAGCCCGTGATGGTCGAGCCCACCAGACAGATGCGATACCCCTCGAACATTTGCTGCTGCAAGTGGGAAAAATGCACATACAGTGAGCAGGTTACTCCTTGCAAATCCACACCGTACTCACATTCATCCAGAGGTACAAGTACCGCCACAGTCGCATCTTCACCTTGAACTTATTCTGCGTCTGCTGGGCGCCACGGAACCGCTTCCAGATCTCTGCCGACAGCTTGTCATACTTGCACATACAGATCAGCTTCTCCGGCTGTGCCACCACCTCGACATTCCTGGCCTGCGCCAAGTAGCGGTCGGGGGTCAGCACCATGTCGTACCAGGGACCTCCGCCCGTGCCCGTGCCCGTGCCCGTGCCCGAGCCTGGCGGCATTTGCATTGCCAGTAGCGATGGCGGTGGCGGTCGTTGCGCTTCGTAGGGCGAGGATATGGGGTGTCCATTGATCTGATGGTGGGGTATGTGCAGCGATAGCGGCGGCGGATGCGGAGGATGCTGCGGCGTGTGCGGACGCGGATGTGCATGCTGGACATTCATCTCAATCAGATGCGGTGACAATTGTCCAGGTTCCAAAGCGCTCGGTGTGGGTGAAATTGAAAGGTGCTCTCCAGTGGCCAAGCTAGGAATAAGAACAGATTTGTCATTCAGTTAGTTGTCAAAAAATATCGTGGAAAATCGTTTGTATTTTCTGAAATTTTTAACTAGTTTCGCGCGGCCCACTTTTCTTAAAGTTTAGTTAACTTAGAGCTACAAAAATAGTGCTAAGAATTGGTAGATTGGCAGCGCACGGAGCCCTACAACAAAATTAATCCTTAAAGTCGGAACATCCAAGCAGAAAAACGATAATCCACAGTCATCTTCATGGACATGTGGCTCTTTGCGCGGCGATTTTGTTTCCGACAACATGTACGTTTTGTTTTTGTACTTTAGAGTTCCCTATTTCCAATAAAAATCAGAAATGCTCCTACTCTTTGTTAGCGAAAATCTCGCCTCTCATAACAAGATAAACTGTGGAAGCTGAAAGACAGGAAAGACGACATGTAAGTTTTGTTTTTGTACTTTTTCTTCCATATAGCACGAAAAGTTCGTTTTATGAGACGATCTCAGGACCTATGGAAGCTGAAAGACAGTCTCTACACGCATTGCTTCTTTCGGACGATGTGTATGTTTTGTTTTTGTACTTCAAAGCGCGTTTCTTAGTATTTGGTTCATGATACGCCTGACTCAAGAGTCTTGGGAATACCAACTGAAATTTTATATCAACAAAAATAAAGAAAACTAAACACTCACCGACAGCGGTTCGTGGTGCCGCTCCAGTGGGAATCGCTGCTTATGGAAGAGGTGGATAGAGCGGGTGACATGGCCCGCACCTCCTTGCTGTGATGCGGAGAGCTACCGCTGAGGCTACAGCTGGAGCCATACGGTGGCTGGTAGCACGGCAAGCCGGAATGCGACCACACTGCAGCAGTTTGGGATCCGTCCCCAAAGTGAAGGAAGACCTGCTGCGGTGGCTGAGCACCGCCGCTGGCCGGGATAAGGTGCGGCGGTGGCGCCTGTGACTGCCGCTGGACGGGATGAGGGATTTGAAAGGGCACTGCTTGTGGATAATTGGGACTCGATAGCGAGTTCTCGCCGCTGGCGGCTGCTGCCGTGATGGCCTCGTCCAGCTGCGCACAGCTAATCATCTTTGTGGGCGTGTTGTTGTGGCCAGGGGAGAGTATGGCGTGTCCCCCGATCATGGCCAGCGATAGAGGCGGCGGCGGCGGTGGAAATATGTTGCGGCCATGGCTCAAAGCCGGTAGCGGCGGCGGCCCCGATCCGGATACGGGTATGGGTATGGGTACGGGAACGGTACGACCCACCGATGGAGCTATCCCTGCTGGGGCTGGGGCTGCGGCTGTCAGCGTAATGCTCGGCTTGGTCTGCCTTGAGGGCTTGGCCCTATCTACTGCTGCCGATCTGGTGGATGCCGCTGATCCTGCTCCTGTTCCAGGGGCAGCCATGTCGACATTGACGTAGGTAAGATTGTACAGATTCTGGTGTTCGGTACAGTTGGGCGTAAAGCCCTCGTCGTCCATCAAGGAATGAAAGTGGAGCGGATGCTGCTGGTAGTATCCACCCTTGCCGCCCACCTGAGTGTGTCGATGCATCGCGTTAAAGTTGTTGCTGCCCAGGACTTCTATGGTCTTCTGCTGCTGCTGGTGGTTTTGCTGATTTGAATGATGTTGCTGCTGCTGGTGTCCAGAGGCTGATTCTCCGATTCTCCCCGCTGCTGGGCTGTAGTTTATCTTTTTGTGCAGGCTGCTGTTGCTGTCGCCATGCTTCCGCCGGAAGTGGGAGCTGCCTAGTCCGTGGTGGTGCTGGTGCTGCGGATGTCCTTGCTGCTGTTGGGCGTGATGCTGCTGCTGCTGCTGCTGCTGCTGCTGTTGTTGTTGCTGCTGGTGGTGGTGATGCTGCTGCTGGTGCTGCTGCTGATACTGCTGGTAGGCGTACTGAGCGTTGCGGTAACGCTGCTGCTGCTGGGGATAGCCAACCCCTCCACTTCCTCCTGTTGTCTGGCTTCCACCTTGATGCTGGCGCGAGAAGGAGCCGGTGTTGCCTCGCTGCTGGGTGGTGCTCTTGTCGCTGCCCCCGCCGCTGCTGCTGCTGCTGCTGCTGCTAGTGCTTTCGGGCAAAAGTTCCTTCTGCAGGAACGAGGCGATGGTCAACTGCTTGGGCTGCGGATAATAATATTGATAGTAATTGTGCGGCTGATGTTGCTGTTGCTGGTAACCGACGTTTCGTCTGTTTTCGAACGACATCGAGGCCTGTTGCTCCGATGCGGCAGCCGCCGCTGCTGCTGCTGCCGCCGCCTCCGCAGCAGCCGATACCACTGCGGCGACCGTCTCCTTCTGAAATTGGTAGAAATGCAAGTTTTACTCACTTTTTTTTTAGTTTTTAAGTTAGCTTTGTAGGTCCAAAGACTAAATGTAAATTTCTCATGTCATGATACGTCGTTTTCATTTTCCTCACTTGTCAACTGTCATTTTCTGGATATATGTAAGCACACTTACGGTCACACTTACTAAGAAATCATAGAGTTCAAATGTTAAACTTTATCGTAATTTAGTTTATCCCTATTTAGGTTTAAAAAGAGCGCTTTTATTGTATAAAACTGAGAACTGGTCCAAGCATCTCTTCTTTCTGGGATCGACAACCTTATAGCACCTACTTTTTTTCTAGCTCAACTCTTTTGGCATTTGTTTATCAATGCTCGTCTACAGTAATGTCTAGAGTTAATAGGTCCCCGATATCGATTAACCTATGGTAAATAAGCCACTCATTGAGAAAATCCTTTAAATATTTACGTCCGGCTTAACTGGTCATTATTTTTGACTGGAAACTGGAAAGTGCTATTTTCGGTGCGTTTAACTGGTAGTTAACCAGTGCCTTAACCGAGTTTCTACCATTATTAAAGTATTGGGTAATTATGAAAATAAAACATATTATTACATCTTTGAGTTGCCTGGCGGCTTGCTGCGGGTAATTGGTCTTCCAGTAACTGAGCGGCTGCTGACGGGATCTCTGTTGCTTGGCCGCCGTCTCCTGTGACTGTTCCGGATCCTGTTGCGACTTGCCCGTGGTCGCCTCCGGGGAAGGTTCTGAGCTTGCGCTTTTTGTTGGCGGGCTGATGTTACTGCTGTTGCTGCTATTGTTATTCTTGTTGCTGCTGCTGTTGCTACTGTTGCTGTTGCTGCTGCTGCTACTACTGCTGCTGTTATTGTTGTGATATCTGGTCACCTGGCGCAGCAGATTGGCCGCCTTGCTATTGCTGTACTTGCCAAACTTCAGGTGACACTGGCCCGGCTTGGACACCGGCGATCCAGCGGATATTCGCTGTCGGAATTGCAGCGAGCGTTGCTGTTGCTGTGGCTGCTGCTGTTGCTGTTGCGTTGGCGTGCTGCAAGCTGCTGTTGCGCTGCCGCTTTCAGCGGCGTCTGCGGCAAATATCTTCATGTCGCCGGCAACACGGGTGGCGTACATAGCCCTCGGAATGGGAAGGGATCAAAGCGGAAGTTCTACGGTTCTGCGGCTCGAGTTTTGGGCATAAATAAATCGCTCTGCCTCGCTTTTACTTTCTTAGCACTAGTTTTTAAGTTAGGTTAAAATTATGGTAATTTTTTTAAGTTTTCTCCGTGCTAGGAAACCTCTTGGATTTTTTATTATTTGTATTTTTTTTGTAATTTTTGTTTTTGTGTTTTTATATGTATAATATCTATCTATTATTTTTGTAAGTTTTAAATTGGTTTGTGATTTTTTTTGTTTTTTTTTTTTTATAATTTCCTTTTAGTTAGGGTATTTTAGTTATTTTAGTTACTAATACTTTATAGTTCACTTCAGATTATTCCTTAATCCAAGACTTTCACTTTATGACGGCCACGAGTGTAAAAGTGCCGTTCTTCCTGCGTTTCACACACACACACGCATAGTTTGTTATTTGTATATTCGCGCACTGGCTATCTCCCTCGTCTTCTCTCTCTCTCGTTTCGTCGTGTGCAGTGGAAAAAAAGATCCGTTATGTGCAGGAAGGAAGATCGAAAAGGGAGCTAAATAACAGAAAATAATGAACCGGCAACTGAGAATTGGAGAAAATCAAAGAAATAGACGCAAGATGGGAAATTAACAAACAGAAAACAAAGAAAAAAGCAACTTACCAGGTCAAATATAGGCAGCGGCGATAGAATTAAGAAAACGGTGCTTATTTCGTTGAGCGTTTTGCGCACTGCTCCGTTTCCATTTGAGTCGCGACACACACTTTCCACATCAATTCAAACATTCATAAAAAAACTAAAACTGCGCCTAAACTAAGCGCTCTTGACAATAGCCACTGTTGCCAGATGAAAATTTAGCTTTCCCCCTAAAAAATCTCAAGAGTCGATATTTCCCCCTAAAACATCCAGTCTTCCCCCAAAAATTTTAAAAAACTATTAATTTCAAATTATTATGAGAAGAAATATCTTATTATTACGTGGGAATGTTGCAAAGCGAAAAATGTCGGTGGAATAACAGTTCTAAGTATCTTAAAGGCGCCAACATCAGCTGGCAAAACTTATAGCCGATAGGAAAATCGTGGGCAGTATTTAGTTTTATATTTTCGCCTACTTATGTGATTTCTGTGCTTGGCAATATTGATATTAAAAAAAAAGAGATTTTTTTAAAACATTTAAATCAATCAGTTTCGAAAAAAAGCAAAACTCTCTCTCTAAAAATCCCACTAGGATCCCCTATATCTACCCATGATCTGAATGGAGGTATGTTGGCCTTCAAAAATACCGCAAAAGGTTATTTGTGCGTTCAGGCTTGCGAGTCTGAAAGAACTTTTAGTAAGGCTTGTAAGGCTTACCAAATATTACATAATACATTTTATTATTTAATTATTTAATATTTATAAATCTTATTTGCATGTTGCACTCAACACTTGTGATTTCTTTTCTTTTCTTTTCTTGTTAAATTCAACCACACAAATAACACGGTAAATTCAAAATTTGTTTTGAATTTGGTTGTTTCTTTTTTAATAAACATTTAGTATTTATGTATGTATATTAATATATCAAGTTTATAATTAGTTTCATCGAAATCTGAGCCTGGGATTCAAAAACGGCTAAGCTTGTTGATCGTAAATAGCGTCAGGGATAGATATTTGCTATATTTACTGGATTCGGCACCGTATTATGTTAGTTATTTAAGCCTGATCTTTGTGAAATTCGGCTAATTCTTGAACATCTTGTTGCCCCATCGACAGCTAACAAGTTTTGATATATGTAAATATATGTATGTACATATAATATGGCAAAAAGTAAAAGTAGCCTCTTATCTATCAGGTATTTTATTTCGCCGCAGCGGGTTCTTTTCAAACAGTCAACAATTGGGCAATATGCCAAACTAGTAAGTAACTAACTAACTTTGCATTCTTTTAGCTGAATCAGTAGCGACTGAAGAGCGAGTTCCAGAAGAGACGAGCCGGCAGCAGCGAGTCGCGTCCTACACAGGACTTGTGGGTTAGCCTACAAAAAATGGGGGTAGCTCTAGTAGGTCTCTTATTTCATCTTTAAGGATAAAGGCTTTACTCACTGAAAGTTGGCGCGTCTCAGACGCTCCAGGTAGGCATCCGTTGCAACGGCAGGGAGAAAGATCTTACGCACCGGTCGCGGTACCTGATCGTGCAGCTTTCTCGCCAGTTTCAGGTGTGTGTTGGCCGCACTGGCTACCTCGAAGATGCACTCCTCAACGCCCTTATCCTCGCTGCGGCCACGGATGACACGTTCCTGGCTGACGCCATGTCGCACTAGCACCTCTAGAGGCACACAGACAGCCTGCTGTCGACCCGCATGGGGTATGGCCCGAAGCAGGGTGGCGATGCCCAGCGCCTTGCCCAGGTGGGAGGCGGCATGATCCACCTGCAGGTCACGCACGCCACTGATCTCTACCAGCAGCAGGAGGAGCGAGGAGAAGGTTTGCTCGGCATACTCCTCTAACTCGCGTACGGACTCGAATGCCTTGTTGGGCGGACGCTCACGGGCTGTGACCAGGCGGCGCAGATAAACCTTGTTGAGCTTTCGGGTGCCCACTGTGTGCTTCAGTTCGCGCAGAACCGGCTGGTCTTTGACGTAGGACTGCTGGGACTCATCCTCGAAGCATTTGTCAATGGAGTCGTACCAGAACTTGAGGCGCAGCTTCGCTATTTGTGGCTCAATTTGCTGTAAGAAATCGAAAAATATATAGTTCCTGGCTTTATAACTAAAGACTTCCACACACATGTCCACTGACTGATCTGGAGACCTCCACGTTAAAGGCCCTTAGGGCGAAGGCAGCTCGTCGTAGTTCCCGGGGCAGCAGTAGCGTGCTCAGGTAGTTCTCGTAGTCGTACTTCCTGTGTGTTACAAGAGATTAGCAACCAGAAAGGCTGAAGTTTTTTGAATAAAACAACTTACTCCACCAAGCCCATGCAGTGCTTGGCCCCGTATCCATTACTATCCGCCTCGGCGGCTGCATCGCCCTTCCGCTCGGCCGGCTGCTGGACACTTGCATGCCTGGCGGTGGCACATGGGCCACGGGAGCCGGAGCCGGCATTAAGTAACAATTGGCTGGTCAAACTTCTCAGCAAGCACCGCATCTGGTTAGTGTGACTGAACGTTCAGTAATATAAAACAACATCCGGTTCTTAAGATGATAAATACCTAAATAAAAACTATACAGTGCTGAGTTCTTATAAAAAAAACAATTAACTCTAATTTTATTAAATCTTATTGGAACAGCTGGCTGACAACGGTGATTCGGTTTTTTGGAGACCAACCGATAGGTTTGCCCGATATGTTTCGATAACTAAGTCAGCTGCTTAGCTGCCATCTCTAAGCACCACGTCAAGTTTTGTGTATAGTCATAAAAAATCCATAAAGTTAAACAAAAACAGGTTAATCGTTGAACCGTAAGATGGCCTACATCGATCATAGTGAGTATATATCTCCCATTATCTCTGGTTCCAAGTTCTGAGCTTGGTTTATCTTGCAGACGGCCGCCTCTGGGAGAAGCGTCCTTGGACCTGGCAACGGATGTTGTCCATCATTATTGGCATCTGGTTCGCCATCAAGCAGTTGTATGTTTTAACAAATAACCTGATTATCGGGAGTAATACAGCGAGTATCTTACAGATTCAACTCATTCCTGGCTCCCTTCAATGGAGGAGATAGCAGTCGTGGTGACTCCCGTCGAGGAAGCGGCTGGGGAGCTAGCAGCTGGGGTGGTGGCGGCGGCGGCGGTGGCGGCGGAGGAGGAGGCGGGGGTGGGGGCGGTAGAGGCAATGGCGGCTACGACGGATTAAGACCAAATCTGCGAATTGGACGCATACCACCTCCCTCTCAATCTTGCAGTGCTGGCGGCTGCTGTGGATAAATTTAGATTCTTAATGCTTAGCCGTAACCTCTTCTCGTATACTTAACACAATGACGATGCCACCTAACTATTATTTGCGGTAATTCGAATTAAATTTTTGGCCATTCGTCAGGACACAAATTATATGAAAGTTTGATATTAATAAGGTATTGGATTCTTTTTAATATAAGCTAATATACGTCTTGGGTAGGATGTAAATGTATAGTTTTCTTATATTTTTTTTTTGCTCGCCTAATATCGCTCTCACACTCAAAACTTTATTTCTGCGCCGGAAATAGGTCCAGAAATTCAAGATAATACAAATTTTAGAACACTCTCGGTGTACAAGCATGAAAAATAAATTGTTTATTGCCACATTAACCATCAAGTTTGATTGCAAATTTTGTATTTGTACTTGTATTTATAAAAGCTGGCCTTGGGGCCAGGAGTAGAAAAAAGTATGGACTACATTTAAGCTACGTCATATTCGAGACCGACTACGGCCAAGCACAAACAAAGATCGAAAGGTCGACGCTTCATTTTATCGGCTGCACTCCGCTCAAGGTACGAGTTTAGGAGGGCTGCGTCATTAGACGCCACTAGGGGCGTGATAAAGCGTTTTAATTTCCGATCATTTTTGGATGCTGTTTGGCTTGGCCGCTTACAGTCGGCGCGACATCCGTTCCACAGGTGTGGAAGCGGATGTCGCTACTATCCTCATCCGCCTGCAGGAGTATTGCACGACATGGTCGGCTGTATGCGTCCGATTCGTCGGTTTGGCCTCAATTCTCCTCTGTAGCCGCTGCCGCCGCCCCCTTGCCCGCCGCCGCCGCCTCCTCCTCCTCCTCCGCCGCCGCCTCCGCCTCCCCAGCTGCTACCGCCCCAGCCGTTGTTCCCGCGACGACCATTGTTGTTGTTGGCCGTGAAGGGAGCCAGGAAAGACTGGAATCTGGAAAGATACTTGCTTTATTTAGTGCCGGATTGCAGAGTTCCCCGGTGACCACTTACAGTTGCTTGATAGCAAACCAGATGCCAACAAACAGCTCCACTATCCGTCGCCAGTCCCAAGGTCGCTTCTCCCACACGCGGCCATCTGTGAATAAAAACCAAATTTGGGTGAGAGATGGAGAGCTATTCTGGGAATTCTGTCATCGGCTGCTTTACTTACTATGGTCGATGTACACCATGTCGTCGCCCAGCGAGCATCCACGTTGCTCTAATCTCCGTCAATTTATTCCACAATTCCAGACTTTTCAGCAGTATTTCCAAAACATAGTTAGAGACAGTGTTGCCAGATGAAAATTTAGCTTTCCCCCTAAAAAATCTCAAAGAGTCGATATCTCTCTTGGAAGTTTTCCAGCACTGGCCGGCCGGACATCCGAGTGCTGTATTTTGGAGAATTCGTTTGTGTTGTGTTTGTTGTAAATTGTAAAAACGTTTGTGCTCGCTGGAAGGTCCTGTGAAGTTTGTTTGATTTGTTTGTTTATTTTTATCGACTGTGATACGCGGGGCGAGCGGAGCGGGCGGGGTGGTGACGGCATAAGCAGCATCAGCAGCAGCAGGTGGAAATGGCCATCTAAGCCACACACTTCGAACAACAACAAGCAGGTGAGTGAGCCCCGGTGGTGGAGGTCAAACGGAATGGCACTGGCCTGTTCCTGCTGCTAACAACGCATCTCGTATCTAACCAAGCTTGCAATCCCGTCCAGGTGTGGCCACCAGGTGTGTAGAACTTGGGTTCTTCGTCGTCGTCCCACTGCAGATCGCTATAAATAGAAATGTCTACATACATAGACGATGGTACATCACAGCGTCATCATCATCGGCCAAACGCCGCGCTCTCTTTTGGCTCCCCCCACAAGACTTTCTCTAACGGCGCATTTCGCATTTCTTCGTTTCTAAGCCATTTGCGTGTCTTGGATTCTTAACCCACTTCCCCACACCCCGTTCCGCCTCTGTAGCGCCGCCTTGTTGGTACGAAACTGGTTTCATTCTGACTAAACATATGTATGTTTGTGTGTTGATGTATGCACATTTTGCACTTTGCTTCTGTCAACATTTCACGGAGCGATGCGATGTGCGACTTGACCTTTTGCCGTCCAGACACACATGTCGGCAGCGGCGGCGGTTAACCAGTTTCGCGCGCCCAAAAATACTCGCCACTTGGGTGGGAAACAACCTCCCAACCGCCACTGTGTCCCAAAGCCAGCTTTCGGGGTGCAGCCAGAGATTTGTTTGGGATATTCCGTCAGGGTCACCGCCCCAAGAGTGTGTATATTGGGGTGCCTTCTCTCTGGGCGTCTTATTTATGTATTAGCAGCCTTTCTGAACCCATAATATATGCCAAAACATCGATTCTTGATCAGCATAAACCACCGAAACTGGTCTAAAGCCCACGCAGGTCGAGTCTGTTTCTCCAAAGTCTTATTTTTACTCTCCACACACTTATAAGCACACTTTTAGAGGCAGGACAGGCACGTGGCACTAGCCATTCATCCAAAAAAAAGGGTTCAAGTCCTTAAGATAGAATCCTAGTTATTTTTAAGCTCCATAACCATAGGTAATTATATGTTAGTGCCTCCTATTAATGTATAAAACAGGCAGAAGGAAGGATTTCCCACCCCTTAAATTATGTAAATTACTAATCAACATCACCAGGCGCCTCAATTTAGCCGTATATGTCCATCCGTCTATCTTTGCCAGTTCCTATATCTCGATAACTATAGAAGCTAGAGCTACCAAAGTTGGTAACCACATTTTTATAGGTTTGCCTTTATGGGAACCTTTATCTCAAAAACTATAAAAGCTCTAGCTACCTACCGACATTGTTATGAATTACAGAGTTTATTTAGATTTACAGAGCAGATAAAAATCATTTTCAAATCTGAGGTATAGAATTTCTTAAGAAATTAAATAGCCATTAAAAAAATAGTCTTGTTCGAAGGTCTGACGAAAGTTTCACCAATATTAGATAACAAGCCTAGGAGTAATCAGACATTAATGATGCAACCTTTCCATCTTTCTCGCTCGCACTTTCTTTTTCTTTTCTTTTTCTAAAAGTCTGTAGAAATTAAAGAAACATAAAATATATAGTCAAGGTTCTTCGAAAATTTCACCAAAATAGGATGATAAACCTAGGAGTTATCAGACCTTAAAGTTCCAACCTTACCATCTATCTCGCTCGCACTTTCTTTTTCTTAAATTTTTGTAGAAATTAAAGAAACATAAAATATATATAGTCTTGTTCCAAAATTTCACCAAAATAGGATGATAAAGTTATCGGACATTAAAGTTCTAACCTTACCACCTATCCCGCTCGCACTTTCTATTAAAAGTCCAACCCGTCAACCCGTTATGTGCGACACTGTGCGACGCGACGCCTATTTTGGCAATCAGTTTTCTGTGGCAGTTGTTGGTGTTGCCGCCTGCGGCCAACGCAGCCGCTGGCTGCTACCGCAACTGGGCTATGTCGTTGGGGTTTGCTCAGCTGGCAGCCAGCCGGCTGGCTGGCAAGCCCCGAACCAATTTTGCGTGTTTCTGCTGCTTCTATTATTCTTTTCGTACTTTTGTTTTCAGTAATCGGCAAACAACGCGAGCGAGCGAACGCATGCATTTCTCCTCTCCGGCTCTCGTGCGGGCTCCACGTCTATTTTTCCCTCTGACATCATCATTCTTCAGCGGATCGCGCCTGAATCTCCGGTGCGTGCGTGTGTGTCTAGGTTCGGTTTGGTTTCGGGTCAGCGTCTGGGGGTCATCTTTGTTTTTTTATTCTGTGGAACTACGAGCTTATTCCGAGCCGCACTCAACGCACCCTTTTGTATTCCGCCGCCGCCAGTCGTTAATCCGTAATGCGTAGGAGCCGGCGCCGCTGCGCAGTCGCCGAGGAAGTGTCGAAAGTTGGGAGTGATCACGGTCGCCAGGACACGATAGGAGTGGCAAGCAGCGATAGCGATCAGTGATCTTTAAAGACTGCCAAGAACATACAAGCATTCCGCCGTCGCCACCCCGACCCAGCATGTATTCGGCGGGTAAATAAATAAATAAATAAATTCAACAATAATTCCATCATTGCACCCGTTCTTGCTCTTGTTTTATGTTAATTATTTTGTGTTTGGCCTTTGTGTATATTCGATGATTTCATTTCGTTGTTTCTAACCAAAAGTGTTGTATCTGTTTTGCTTGATTTCGGATCCTATTCAGGCCCCTCCCTCCTTTTATATATGGTTCGGTTCAAGCTTGAATTAGTTTTGATTGTCTGTGTCCGCTGGAAACTGATCATCATCAGCAGCCACCCCATGCGTTCATTCACTCATTCACTCATTCACTCATTCATCGAAGCTTTCGCACGCATTATATGTTAGCTGCCAGTGGCTGGGGACCATTATATAATTGACCGCATTTAAATGAGCCAGGTTGCTCGGCTGCCTGGCTGGTATCAGCGACAGCTGGCTGGGTCTCTCCTCCTCCTCCTCCTCCTCCTCCGATAAGTTCACGGCCTTGCCCACTATCGGGATTTATACGGGCTTATCAGTAATTAATACGAAAAGGTCTGATAGATATACTCCACTCTATCGGTACGCTAATTTATTTCGAGCCCAGTTACGCTGCCCCTAATCTCTGTTGGAATTTATTGATATTTTTATTTTGTATATTTTCGGTGGCTTCAGTTAGGGCTCATAAAGTTGGCAGGGGTTTCAAGCTCAAGATGATCGTGAGCTTAATAGTTAATTATTACTTTAACTAAAAATGCTTCCATATTTTGGTTCGCTTTTTAATGCATTTAGAAATTCATTAGCAAACCCCTTTCTTTATGTTCATTTCCCTTGTTTGATATTTAATTATGTTTACACAGTGTTTACCCGGCTGGTTTTACAAATTTATTAGCAAACCTTTTTATACCCGGTACCCATAGGGTACAAGGGTATTATAAGTTAGTGCCACTCGAGAATGTATGTAACAGGCAGAAGGAGGCATCTCCGACCCCATAAAGTATATATATTCTTGATCAGCATCACCAGCCGAGTCGATTTAGCCATGTCCGTCTGTCCGTCTGTCCGTCTGTCCGTCTGTCCGTCTGTCCGTGTGAAACAACAGATCTCAGAGACTATAAGAGCTAGAGTTACCAAATTTGGTGACAACATTGGAATCTGTTGCACGCAGATCAAGTTTGTTTTCAAATTTGGCCACGCCCACTTCCGCCCCCGAAAAGCGTAAAAAACTTTATATAAGCTATAGTCGTAATTTTTGGCTTAAAGTAAATAGATAAAATAAATAAGTAGGCATTTGCGGACGTTTTCTGAAAATTTGAGTAAAATCGGATGATAAAC
>VNJW01003284.1:0-12577 GCA_008042615.1 Drosophila auraria
GCAAATGTTTCGGTTCTATCCTCGTCGCTGGCCCTGCAACCTGATGATTTTCTTCTCGTGGTGACTGTTTTGATTGGAGAGTTTAGATTTGGGGGAGCCCTCCACAAAGGATGCCTTGTACTGGTTGGCGGAAGTTTTTCGATGTACCATAGTTGTGCATTTTCAGCGTCTTGTTTCACGGCTCGGTTTAGTAAGCGAATGGCTTCCTAAAAGGTTGTTTTGAAGATGGCGATCTGTTGGTTTGCCAAGCACGTCGCAGACGCCTCTTTTCCAGGACAAGCTTTTCACTTAGTTGATTAGTTTTGAGTTTGTTGGGTTGTACGTCCAACCATTGTGGTGTTGAAATAGAGGCTCCTGCAGTCTTCAAGAGCATCAGTAGAGCAGTCTATAACCGCTTCGATGTTGAGCTGCGGGGTTAGTTCAATGTGGGAACATACATATTTCCAATATTTAAGCCAGTTAGTTCTGTGCGACGTCAGCCTGTGGGGATGATCGGTAATTTCTATGTTGCGTGAAATATTTTTTGTCACCGCAAAGTCTTTTAAGTCTGGCATCTTTCTGGGGTCTGCTGGCCAATATGTGGTGCTACCAGGGGAAATATAGTCCAATATGTTGCTCATGTTTATGATTGCATTATATAATTGCCTTCCTTTGGGAGTCACGAGACGCGATCCTCAGTGCGTATGCTTGGCATTATAGTATCCTGCAGCTATGAAGCGATATCTAAGTTAGTTGTAAAAATCCATGAATTGTCATTCAGAAATTGTTAAGCGAGGCGGGCGCACCTGACTGCACTTTAATAGATGTTGCCTGCAAGTAATGGTGAAAATGGTGAAAATGGTGCTTGATGCGTTCTCTGATTAGGACGCCGGTTCCGCCGTGGGCTTTACTATCTGGATGATCTGTGCGTTAGAAGGCGTAACCTCTTATTTCGAAGTTGTATTTGCTTGTGAGGTGCGTCTTTCCACGCAGCATAACGTCGATATGATGTTCATTCAGGAACTGTTTATGCCGTGAGACGCCATTGGCGATCCACATGGTTATTCGTAGACTCGACATCAGTTATTTGAACTGCTGAGCTACAAGGAGCTGTATCACCATGTTCTGGTTTTGAAAAAGTGTTTGCATGGTCGTTTTCATGGAGGATATTAATTCCGGCCTTGGCGAAAAATACGTCCGGCGTCGTTTGTGAATTAGTGAACACGTTTCGTGTATTCTGATGGCGTGTTGCTGTCACTCGTCGCATGCGACTCTTCAGATCCTTGTAGACCAAACAGCCCCTGTAGTTTGCCGTATGTTTCCACCGCAGTTTCCACATTTCTTCTTCTGGGGGTCTTACCTGTTAGCAGGGCAGTTTACGGAATTGTGGAAGTCTCCGCAAACTACACAGACTGATCGAAGTGTGCAGTAGGTCCTGGTGTGTCCATACTCCTGGGCCGTTTCTTTTATGTGCGCTCTTCCACCTTAATTCTTCAGTGCAATAGGAATTGCAGGTTAAAAATGGGGCGCACTTCATTTTTCTTCAAGGCTCTGCTGTGTGGCTCCAGCTCGACCTTAAAGAGTGGTTGCGGCTTTTTATACCCGGTACCCATAGGGTACAAGGGTATTATAAGTTAGTGCCAACCGAGAATGTATGTAACAGGCAGAAGGAGAAATCTCCGACCCTATAAAGTATATATATTCTTGATCAGCATCACTAGCCGAGTCGATCTAGCCATGTCCGTCTGTCCGTCTGTCCGTCTGTCCGTCTGTCCGTCTGTCTGTCCGTGTGAAACAACAGATCTCAGAGACTATAAGAGCTAGAGTTACCAAATTTGGTGACAACATTGAAATCTGTCGCACGCAGATCAAGTTTGTTTTAAAATTTGGCCACGCCCACTTCCGCCCCCGAAATACATAAAAAACGGTATATAGCCATATGCGTGATTTTCGGCGTAAAATAAATAGATAGACTTAATAAGTAGGCAATCGTGGACGTGTTCTGATAATTTAAGTGAAATCGGATGATAAACATAGAAGTTATTAAACAATAAAGTTTCTGAGAGAGAGAGAGAGAGAGAGAGAGCGGCACGTGCGTGCTGCTCAAAATGTTCCCAGCAACATTTGTCTTTGTTGGGTGTTGCTCAGCATGTTCCTAGCAACATTTCTCGCTTTTGAGAGTTGCGCAACATGTTCCTAGCAAAATTTGTCTCTTTTGAGTGTTGCTCAACATATTTCTAGCTATATTTGTCTTCATTTGTCAAAAAATGTTCTTTTTTTTCATGTTTATGTGCTGTTTAATTATCCACAATGCTTTGGGTACCGGGTATCTTACAGTCGGTTACACTCGACTGTAGCTTTCCCACTTGTTATTTTTGTTTATGATGTTGCTAACGTTCTTTGCTGAAAAACCCTTTTCTTTAAGGGCATCTATATTTTCGTTGGGCGTGACGTCGGGCTCGATTCCATTTAACTGGTACGTGTAATAATTATTCTTAGCTTTACCCAGGTATTTGGGCACAGCTCGGAAATGTTCTTCAGATTTGGTTTGAAGTTTGGTTTCGTGTATATCCCCTTTAGTAAGCGGAAAAATATGAACATTTCCATCCCCGACCAGCACAGCAATTTTGTTGACCAGGACGTTAAAGCTTTTCTCAATATTTTAACACATAAGAGTATCCTCAATAAGTTAGTAAAAATAAAATATTTTTATGTAGATATACCCGAGCACATATTCCACACGCAAAGAATTAAATTAAATTTTTTATACCCGGCATACTAGCCATGTCCGTCTGTCTGTCTGTCGGTCTGTCCGTGTTGGTAAACAGATCTCAGAGACTATAAGAGCCATCCAATTAAGTGACAACATTAGAATCTGTTGCACGGAGATCAAGTTTATTTTAAAATTTGGGAACGCCCACTTCCGGACCCGAAATTCATAAAAAACGTTATTAGCTACAGTCGGAATTTTCGGCTTAAAGTAAATAAATTGAGTTAATATGTAGGCACTTGCGGACCTTTTCTGAAATTTTGAGTAAAATCGAATAATAAACATAGAAGTTATTAAGCGATAAAGTTTCGGTGTATGCTTCTTCTTCTTCTTTTATGTTGAGAACGCACGAACGTGTTGCTCAACATGTCTCTAGCAACATTTGTCTTCATTTTCAACATTTTCTTTTTTCCATGTCCATATGCTATTTAATTTCACCCAAAATGCTTTGACTGTAGCTTTCCTACTTGTTTTTATTTACGATCCCCTTCAGATATTTGGTAATAACCGAAAAGCGCATTTTTTGACCACAACTGTTATTTTTATCAGGGACAGTAGATAAGCGTTAAAATTTTGAAAAAATTGCAGACTGTAGAAACAATAGCCTTTTCAAACTACAGTGATTACAGAGGAAAAATGTAAATTCCTGTTCACATGACACCATCAACCATCAGCTTTCAATGTAAATCAAACGTCAAACAATGTTACGGCAATGTAAAACAAACGTCAAACAAGGAAAAAATACAAAGCAAAACACAAACTATGAATTCCTTGCAGCCAAAATAGGCGCATTTGGCTGCTGCTCAAGAACAGCAACTGATATTCGGGTTTATTAAATATATATATAATATATAGTAAACTAAAAGTCGACGGGGAGATGGAGGAGGAACTCTCTGACCGATGGTGATTTGGCCAGGGTGGATAAGCTCGGCGGCTTCCTTGGGGGGCTGTCCGGGAACATTCCTGAATGAACAGACGCAGGGCCTAGTAGGTAGGACGCCCAAAATTAAGCAGAGAGTCGGGGGCGATCAGGCTGTTGCCCTTCCTTGAACCAGTTCTTCAGTAAAGGACCAAACATTTCGATTTAAAATGGTGGAACCAAAAATATCGTATACAGACGGAGTGAAACAGCTGAAATTGGAACATCACAAAGTAATGGTGGAGTATTTTGAGAAAATTTGGAACGACAATTTATATGGAATTTACAACTCAGACGGTATCATAGACAGTGAATTAAAAAAATACGTATATTTGTATATTTTTAACAAAAAATCGGAGAATCGGACCTTCTTAAAATTTTTTTTTTAATTTATAATGAAATTTATAATTACAATTACAATTAATAGTAAACAAATCTGATTTATGTATAGATCAGGTTAACTATAGACCTGGAGTTGGCGCAAATTACTAATTATGAAAGTACAGGTCACGAAAAATCAGAATAAATTATTTGTATTAAAAAAAAGAAAGGAAGCTAACTTCGGTACGGCGAAGTTTTAAACCCTTGCAGTCTGCAATCATTAAAAATCGATCCATTTTGGTAAAAAAAACGAAATTAAGTAAATTTTTTTAATGGGATATCTAAGAAGCTAAAAAAAATCAATATTTTTATAACATTAAGGGGCCGGTTTCTACCCTCCCTGTTGAATTTTTGAGGCCAGATAAAGTTCCGGCTTAGAAAATTTGATTTCCTATCGTATAAATGTGAGATCTAACTTTAGCCGAGACCCAGACACCCTGTAAAATATTTTCCGGCCCGTAAACAAAATTATTTCCGATAACCGATAACAATAAAAAGAGACGGACAGCTGTTATGAATGCTTGATTGATTCTATGGCGATGGCTAAAACAGAGATTGAGGTTGCCAGTCCTCCACCAGTGCCGATACCTATCCCGCTTCTCTGCAGCAAGCTCTGGTCTGTTTCTCTTCTTAAGATGATCTTCCACGGCCGTTGTACTCATGGCTGTGCAGTAAACTTAAAAGCAAAACTTTCCACGCTTCGACTTTTCCGCGAATTTTGTTTTCTGACATTTTTCCAATTTGTATATATTTTTCACCCGAGTGACAGTTTAGTGCTTTACAGCAATAATCGATAACTAACAGTAAAGATAACAGTGCTATGTTATTCTTTCACAGTCAGATAAATTTTTGAAGGGCAGGAAATCAAATTCCTTTTATCTGGTGACTATCTTTTCCGGACAGGTAGTTGTTAGGCAGTATGACAGGGAGGGGGTAGGAACCGGCCCTTACCTATACATTTTACATGTAGAATGTTACATTTTCGTATAAATCAACATAGCTTCTATGGCAGCTATGTGATATAGTTTTCCGATCCTTAATAAATTAAAGTCGTAATTGTAAAACAACTTTATCTTGAAATATCTAGAAAGACGTTAAAAAACAAAGAAGTTTTTTTTTTCCATTTATTTTCCGATAATTCCTATGGCACATATAGGATGTAGTGGTCCGATTGCGTATCGACATATATGTTATACTGCTTGCAAAAGAAATATAACTATGCTGAGGCTGAAATGGCACATTCAATTTCTAGCCTTAATTTATTGTCACAACTTTCCCTTATGGGATTTCTAATGAGTGCGAGAAAGACGGCAACAACTTGAATTCGCCCCAAAATTATTGAAGCTAGCCGCAGCGCTGCTCCCAAAAATTGTATTTGGTAGGAACAATTTTTTTTTACCAAAGACAATTTTTGTGGTAGCTAGATCAAATACAGTTATGAAAAGGGCCTGAAAATGACTAAACTATAAAAAAAAACTATGTACTTGGTTATTCTATGCTTATTTTCTATATTGCTGCCGGTTTTAATATTATACAAGATCGTATTAATAGCAAATTAAGATCCACGACTAGCTTTTCCAGAAATTAACTGAGATAATGATTTTGCGCTGGCTGGGATTTCATCTTTAGTGTATTTTAGAAGAAGTAAATAACATATGACATCATCTATTTCAGTAAAGAATATCTAATATACTTTTACTTTTCCGTCTCAATACAAACCAATTTTTTTTTTGACTTGACATAATAGTGTTACTGCTTGTATTAAAAATCTCAAAAAAACGACAATTACCAGCCAAAATAAAGCGTTATGAAACAAAAAAGTACATTTTCTATTAGTGATTTTCTATCTATTGAGTTCGCCGTGTTCGCCGCACAATAAATTGGTGCTAGAAATTTTATGTGTCATCTCAGCCTGAACATTTAAGCCCGATAGCTCAAAAACTGAGAGACTAATTCGCGTAGAAACCGACAGACTAGATCGACTAGGCTTGTGAAGCTGGTCAAGCATATACGAGGGCAACGTACTTTCGATTATCGATTTTTTGTTTTGTTATGTTGGTACACTCTTTCCGAACATCTGTACCATGATTCAATTATACAAGGTAATCTCATCGAGAAAGCTGCCCTCAGTTGAGGACGATTTCTTGACAGTCGTTCGTCAAAAGTTGTCGAAAAAGGTTGTGCTCGATTTTTTGTCATTTTCTACTACAAAAAAAAAATTAAATAAAGAAAAAAAAAAAGAATTTGTTAGCGTACTGGTAGCACATTAAATAAAACACACAGCACATGTAAATGAAAAATGAAAAATGCAAAAACAAATATAATTTGGCCAAAAAAAAATTCTTTAAGATATTGCTATAATAATAATACATGTTTAATTTGTAAATATATTGTTTTATATTTGTTAAAAATCATTTTGAAAAATTTATTTATTTAAACCTTTTTTTTAAATAACTAATTTTATTCATGACCGAAAATAATTTCTCGCCTGTCAAATCCAAATCCAAACGTAGGGTGCTTTACCATTCTAACACATCTTTTTGAGAGGGTATCGAGAGAGCTGCCAATTTATCGTCTTTGTCAAAGCTAATGAGACTACCTTGTATAATTGTATCATGATCTGTGCCAAATTTCAAGTGAATGGCATTGTTTGTTTGGCTGTGGGAGGCTTAAAAGTTATTAGTTTTTTGCGTGCTCCACGATTTCTTGCTATCGAAAAATATGGATCAAAGGATTTGCATCAAATTTTGTGTAAAAAATAAAATAAAGTGCTCCGAAACACTTGAAATGGTGACAGAGGCATACGGTGAAACTGTTCTGAGGAAAAATATGTTTACAAGTTGTACAAAGTCTTCCAGGATGACCGGAAAGATGCCAATGACAAGCCTCGCTCTGACCGCCCAAGCACGCCAACAACTGACTAAAACGTTCAAGCAGTGAAGAAAACTGTTTTTGGAAAATCGTCGAATCACTATCAGAGAAGTTGTTGAGGATGTTGGTATATCGCTTGGCTACTGCCATGCAATTTTTTCTAACGGTTTAGGCATGAGACGTGTGTTAACGAAGTTTGTTCCGAAGTTGCTAAATTTTGACCAAAAGAACCCAGACGACCAACGACGACCCAGATTTACTCAAAAGGGTGACTGGTGACGAATTATGGGTATATGGTTATGATATCGAAACCAAAGCCCAATCGTCCCAATGGAAGCGGCCAGAAGCACGCCTAGTTCGATCAAATGTCAAAATTTTGCTCACAGTTTTTTTTAAATTACCATGGCGTGGTGCATCAGAAGTTCTTACCATATGGTCGTACAGTCAAAAAAAAATATTATCTTGAAGTTATGCGCCGTTTGCGAAAGGCAATACGAAGAAAACGTCCAGAACTGTGGAAAAACAATTCATGGCTTTTGCATCACTACAAAGCCCCTGCTCACTTATTTTTGATAATGATAAGAGAGATAAAGACTGCATCGCTGGAAAAGCTCAAGGCTATACCGAAAAGTGCTTTTGAGAAGTTCTTTGAGGATTGGAAAAACCGTTGGCATAAGTGTATTGTATCTGAGGGGGATTACTTTAAAGGGGACAACATAAATATTGATAAATAAATAACATTTTTTCTTAAAAATACAAAGTAACCTTATTTTTTTAACACACCTCGTATATACTTAATGGGGTTGGAGGTGCCTCCTTCTGCCTGTTACATACATTTTCGGTTGGCACTAACTTATAATACCCTTGTACCTTATGTGTTATTGGCAAGAATAGAGTAGGTTTTACAGCAGCGCACCACAAAAAACAGCCACAGACGGATAGCGATAGTTTTCAAATAAGTATATTTATTTTCAGCTTCCGAATCGATGTGTACGTATAGTTTTCTTAAGGCGAGGTGCGCGAACGCGCGCTTAAAAACTTTTGTCTTCTTTCTTTCCCTTTAGCCAATTAAGTTTGGCGTCCCTTTTTTAGAGATTATACTTAATGAGTAATGACATTTGTAAAGTATCGATAATTCTTATATCGATACATCGATATTAACAGATAAAGTTTTAAATAAAATAAAAAATGAAATTAAATTAAATTATGGCGGCAACACTTATGGGTACTGGGTATAAAAAGCAAAGACCGAAATTGAAAACCAGCCTCGTATATATTAAGCACATTATATAATCATAGAGTGCTTAACAACTTTACTCTTTGGCAAATGAATCAATGATATGTCAGTTGATTCATCTTTCACACGTTACCAGCGAAAGCTCCCCGCCTCGCTCCTGCCATTTTGGTTGCCATTTGGCTCGAATTCCGCCCCTTCGGCCGGCAACAAGCCCAACCCATCATCGCTGACTGTTTATCGGCTTTGGAAATTGAAGGCGTGTCTGTCCGGGACTGGACATTGATGGAAGCGCTGCGCACGTGTCACAGACCGCAATCAAAAATATTTGTACACTTCGAAATTATAGGGACTGGCAGTGGACAAACAAACAAATAAATAAATAGAGCTGACGGAAAATTGCGGCTGCCATAGAAGGTGACGAGGGGCGGAAATCGTTCATGAGTTGGCAAATTTTGCCCAAATTGTATAAATTCATAATGATATAATATGGCCCGGCTAGAGTCCTCTATGTCCATACGGCACTAAAAAGTGTTTCTTAAATGTTAGCAATGTTTCTTTTTTATACCCATAGGGTACAAGGGTATTATAAGATAGTGCCAACTGAGAAGGAGGAGGCAGAAGGAGAAATCTCCGACCCTATAAAGTATACATATTCTTGATCAGGGTCACTAGCCGAGTCGATCTAGCCATGTCCGTCTGTCCGTCTGTCTGTCCATGTGAAACAACAGATCTCAGAGACTATAAGACCTAGTAGGATTAGTAGGATTAGGGTGCTGCCACTTCTCGAGTGCATCAGTAGGCCACAAACTACATGGCAAAGCTTTTTACTCATCCCAAAGTGCAGGCAAGGAGGCTGGCGTCTCGCAGTTGACCTCACTTTGTTGACCTCCCTAGAAGTACGATAACATAAACTCAGACGACCCCTCTATTTTAACCCCTAGCCCTATTTAACACACACCTAATTTGTATCTTCTAAGACCTTTTTAGCCCCAACACTGTTGTAAATTTCCATTGAACAACTCCATCTCTATTGTAACATATTGAATACAAGAGTGTGCTCTTCAGACACTAAATATATCCTGAAAAAAGAAATACTTAAAACTTTAAGGTTTAACGAAATTTATAAAAATATGTTAAAAAACACAGATATAACAGTCTGATTTTTATACCCAGTACCCATAGGGTACAGGGGTATTATAACTTCGTGCAAACTGGGAAATTTTGTAACAGGCAGATGGAGGCATCTTTTCTCCTGTATATTCATGTCCGGATGTACGTCCGTCTGTACGAGTCAACAGATCTCAGAAACAATAAGAGTTTGAGCCACCAAATTTGGTGACAACATTCGTATCTGTTGCACGCAGATTAAGTTTGGTTTAGAATTTGACCACGCGCACATCCGTCCTCGCAAATCAAAAAAAAAAAACTTTTAAGCTATAATCTCTTGAATTCAGGTTATGGACAAAATTTTATGAAATAAGGAGTTTTAAGCGGACGTTTTCCGAAAATATAAAATTTATAAATGAAAAACATGGGAAAAATTAGCAATAATGTTGCAATTTTAAGGCAGGCCCCAAAACGCAGCAAAAGCTGGCTGCATAGGTCTCGCAATGGGTCGTGGGCTCAAGCCCTGGCCGGGATAGAATTGTTTTTTTTTTTTTTGCTTTTTTATATGATTTCTTTTTTTGTTAATATTAATAACTAGCAATCTCATAGCGGCTCCGCCCGCTGTAAAGATAATATACCCTGAGGAAAGTATTATAGCTTTGGTCAGATGTTTATATCCCTTATAACTGCCTTAAATCAAATAATCATATTCTCTAGCTGGCATATACTTACACACTGCGCAGCAAAATTAAATAAAACATAAAAATACAAAAAAAATTTACTTTTCTGCTATTCTGTCAATTCGATATAAATCATATCGTCCATTAGTTTACTTTTTTGCTTATCTGTCAATTCGACATTAACCATATTAAATTCATTCGTTTTAGAAAAATATTGCCATTTGCTTGTCCCGTTCCCCAAAACTGTATCTAACTGATTAATTATACTAATTCCGTGAGGATCTTAACTGCTTTCTCTATTTACAATGGCTAGTTAAAGATAATTTGAAATAATTTTTTCTGGGCGCACGTATCAAAACAAAGTGTAGTGAAAACAAAAAAAAAAAAGGATTTTGACCCGGGATCGAACACAGATTTGCCCCGATCCACCGATCGAGAGTCACACCCCAACCAAGGCCCCGTATAATTGCATATTGCTTGAGGGAGGACATACATGTAAACGGTCAAAATTGAGGAATTTTTCATGAAATTAGACTATCAATTTGGAAGTGGAGATATATTTAAAGGTGGTATTGAAGATGTTACACAAATTTTGTTCATGATAAAAATTGTACACTTTCGGAAAATTTGCCTCTGAGCCTCGAGGATTGAGCTTCCCGGTTATGGACTCGATAGAGTCCAAATATTCTTGCTGGGTCGAAATGAAATGATCGCACACATGCCCCCGTGTACGTGAATGCATGAACACGCATACATATAAAGAAGAATTCAAGCGCAAAGCAAACTTCTTGAAGATGCGCCACTCTGCGACTGAACGAGCGAACTCTCGCAATCAGTGTGCGGCATAAGAATGAGAGAGCGAAAGAGAGAGAGAGCCGCGAGAGAGCGACGGGGCCCGCCGCTCACAGGCCTGGGGCCTGTCGCTAAGAAATTTTTGCGTCCATTTTCGTTGTATGAAATGAGTAGTCTATATGTTGAATGGTTAGTGATGAAATATAATACACTTGTGCCAACGGTTTTTCCAATCTTCGAAGCACTTCAAAAATCATTCTTTTTATCTTGTTTAGCTCCTCCTGCGATGTCGTCTTTATCTCTTCAAGCGTAGCGTAACGTCGTCCTTTCATGGGCCTCTTCAGTTTAGGAAACAAGAAAAAGTCACAGGGGGGCAGATCTGGGGAACACGGTGGCTGCGGCATCATTAGTGTGTTGTTTTTGACCAGAAAGTCGCGCACAAGCAACGATGTGTGAGCGGGGGCGTGGTGCAAAGCCCAATTTTTGGCCAAAAGGCCAATCTTCTCGGCCTTCTGAGAACATTTTGTACCACCGATAAACGTTGCTTCGGTCCAAGGTAGCTTCTCCGTATGCCACAGTCAACATTCGGGATGCATTCGCGCACTTAATTTCGTTTTTCACACAACATTTGATACAGGTTCTTTGATCAATTTTTTTGAATAGGTAAAAAGCGAAGACGATCCAAAACACGTGGAAGCAAAGCAGCTGTCAACAATTAAGTGAACATTAAAAATTGCCGAGCTTGTCGTCATAAGTGAGAGACATGAGTACCAACATAACGCCACAAAAAATCGAAATTCGAATATACGTAACCCGCGAAAATGCAAATTCGCGATACTTTTTGAACACACCTTGTATTTACAGCATATTCACCAGATGATAAACTATTTATTAAAGCAAACGAAATTTTCGGTCAAAAAATGTCGGTCTACATGGAAGTTCCCTCCTTAGGGGTTACGTCACCCTCACGGCTTCACAAAATGGTATAAAAACATTTTTTTTTTTTTGAAAATACTTTTTTATTGTACATGTAAACCAATCAACTGTTAATAAACAATAACTAAAAAGCTTTGAAATAATTTTAAAATGGCGGAGGTATGAGTCATGTCCTTGTCTTTGGTGCTGGAAGATTGCAATCAAAATTGTTGTATATATTCCAGATCAGGATCACCAACCGAGTCGATCTAGCCATGTCCGTGTGCCTGTCCGTCTGTCTGTTAGGCTGTCTGTCCGTATGTCAGCATAGTCTTATTTCTTTAGCAAGCAGTATATATGTCGGAACGGACGAAATTGGACCACTATATCCTATAGCTGCAATAGGAATGATGGCAAAATAAATGTAAAAAAATTATAAATTACTAGCGGACCCGGCGAACTTTGTCTCGCCCTAATTCGACGCCATTATATAACCCCAGGGTAATAGTCAAACACTGCATTTCTTTATTTAGTATAGAGCGATACGATATACTATGTTTTTTGTTTTATTTTCCGACGCAAAAACAAACAATGAAGACGGCCTACCAACACGCGAACATGCAACGTACAGCTGGCCGTGCGAAAAACAGGGAAATTCTAGATTTATCCCGCAGACTTCTAACGATTGGCCTTGCGATTTGTTGATTGTCATCGCAAATGCCAATCGGACGAGGAACTGAATCCTCTTTCCTAATTGGAATGGTAGATCAGTTGGAATAATCGGAATTCGTGGTATAAGGACTACCTCTCCGGGTATCGACGATGACTGTTATTTTTTACCATAATTTCGATCCATCTGCCGTTGTCATCTGGAGAACGACGCCTATACAATGGATATCCATCGTTTCCACTGATTGTTTCAGCCA
>VNJW01003288.1:0-11116 GCA_008042615.1 Drosophila auraria
TTCTGAAAATTTGAGTAAAATCGGATGATAAACATGGAAGTTATTAAACAATTAAGTTTCTTACCATCTTGAGCCACAACGGCAGTAGCGAAAAAAAGTGTTGCGTGCTTTTGGGCGCAGTATTAATTCGTAATGCAGCTGCGTACAGAATTTGTGTTTTTTTTAAACTTTGCTCAACATGTTTTTGGCAAAATTTGTCTTTATTTGTCAACATTTTGTTTTTCCCATGTCCGTGTGCTATTTAATTTCACGCACAATACTTTGGGTACCGGGTATCTCACAGTCGGTCGCACTCGACTGTAGCTTTCTCACTTGTTGTTTCTTGAATTTAGACTTCAAATTCAAATTTTGTACATCGATCTTCTATATTGTCCTCACTACCAATAATTCTCAATTTTTCATTTACCGTCTTATGGAACCTTTCTACATCAGATATACAATTACCATACCTTGTTGTTTTAGTTATCTTTACACCTTCGGATTTTAACCAATTTTGCTAGGCTCTGCACATAAAAGCTGAGTCTTTATCCGCTTTGATATCTTGCGGTTTTCCCATATCATTAAATACCTTCATTAAGGCTCTTTTAGCTTCAAGCCAATCTCTACTTTTACCTTCGATTAATGTGGCAAATTTCGAATAGATATCGATGCATGATAGGGATTGTTGGTTTCCAACCAAATAGAAATCGATTACATATCGCTCGCTTGCATTGAATATTTCTGGTGTGACTTCAAATGACAATTTGTTATTTCTATGTTCCGTTTTTGCTATGTTGCAGATTTCGCACTCGTTTATGATGTTCTGTATTAACTTTTGGCTATCTGGATAATAATGTTCCTCTTTAAACCAGTTAATAGTTTTTTTCTATTCCTGGATGCAGGAGTTCCTTATGCCTTCTAAGTATACTCAGAACTCTTGAAGTCAGCATAAGTCAAAACATCTTTCAACTTGAGTGTACATTTAACCAATTTGGTCAAATTGTTGGGACTTATTATTTAAATATATGCCCTTTGAAATGTTAGGGTATCCTCATCATTTGATTTTGAAATCAAATTCATTTAATTTAATCTTCCATCTTTGTAATTTCATGTTTGGTTCTTTGATGTTATTGAGCCAAACAAGAGGCTTGTGATCACTTAGTATTTCAAAAGATCTTCCAAACAAGTATGATCTGAAATATTTTGTAGCCCAAACTATTGCTAAGAGTTCTTTCTCTAGAGTAGCATATTTTATCTTATGTTCATTCAACGTTCTGCTGGCATAACAAACTGGTTTATGATTTTGAGACAGAACGGCACCGATGTCAATATAAATAGCATCAGTAGTCAAGGAAAAACTCTTAGTAAAATCAGGGTAGATTAAAATCGGATCTGATGTAAAAAGCACCTTTAGCTTTTCAAATGATGCTACATAATCCTTATTGCTGATATCATTTGTGACTCCTTTCTTCAATTTAAGGGTCATTGGTTTAACTATGTTGGCAAAGTTAGGAATAAACTTGCGATAGAACCCACATAAGCCCAAAAATGATTTTATCTGCTTTGGAGTCTTTGGTAATGGCAAATTCGTAATAGCGTTAATCTTTTTCGGATTGGGTCTAATGCCGTCAGTGGTAGCAACATTCAGTTTCCTTTTTCATGAACTCGCATTTGTCTAATTGTAGCTTCAAGTTTGAATCCCTTAGTTTTCTAAAAACTTTCTTTAGAGATAAGATGTGTTCTTCCAATGAAGTGGAAAAAATTATAATATCGTCTCAATAAAGTAAACAAACTTGGTAAATTAAATCTTCCAAAAGATTGTTCATGCATCTCTGGAAAGTTGCATTGGCATTCGAGTGTACTCGTAATGAGTTTCCATGTTTAGTTGAAAACGCTCTTTTTGCTATTGATGTACAAAGTTTACCAGGACTTTGTTCTTACAAGGACTTTGTTCATACTGGGACTTTGTTTATACAAAACTGTTCAATTGTTGCGAAACCTTTTTATGATATAACGAAGAAAACGTCATATTTTCGGTTTGGAGAATTGGAGCTGAAAACGTTTGAAATTCTGAAAGAAAAAGTAATAGATTCTCCTATACTTGCTTTGTACAACCCAGCAGATGAAACAGAGCTGAACTGCGATTAATATTATATATGCGATATCAATATTAGTGCATAAGAAAAAAAGATGGCCGGTTTCACCCGGTGTTCTACTTTTCCAAGCGCACTACTGACACCGAGTCGAGATATCACAGCCTTGAGCTGGAAACGCTAGCAATAATTTATTCACTCAAACGTTTTAGGGTATACCTCCACGGTAGAAGTTTTAAAATTGTCACAGATTGCAATTCTCTTACGCTTACGTTGGCTAAAAAGGAAATAAACCCTAGAAAAGCAAGATGGGCTTAAGAGCTGGAGAACTATGAGTATATACTGAACATAGAGCTGGCGTAAAAATGCAGCATGTATATGCCCTCAGCAGACGCACTAACATTATGGTAGTAGATACACATTCGATCGAAGAAAATCTGATTATATGGCAAGGTAAAGATGAGAATATTGTCAATCTCAAGGAAATACTACGAAAAACTGAACACAAGCTGTATGAAATGCGCAATGGAATTATTTATAGGAAATATCATGACTCCTTATTATTTTATGTTCCGAAATATATGGAAAGGCAAAAGGAAAAAGTACGTTTTAAGTACCATAATTGCCTTGGACATGTTGGTGTCGACAAAGTGCTAGACGTTGTTTAGGAGACCCATTGGTTCCCAAAATTATCTGGAATGTATTGCATTTACGTCAAAAGGCAAACAGGAAGGCTATTGACATAACATCCAGAAGCCAACAAAACCTTTTAAGCAGTTACATATTGATCATCTAGGCCCAGTTACAACTAAAGATAAGAAATCGACACATTTTTTAGTAGTTGTTGATAGCTGCACAAAGTTTTTAAGGTTATATCTAGCGATTACAGCACTGGAAAATTATACCAGATCCCATAGTACCCCCAAATGTATAGTGTCTAATCAAGGTTCCCGTTTTGTCTCTTTAGAATTTTCCAATTTTCTAAGAACTCGAAATATAGCTCATATTCAAATAGCAACTGGCTCGCTTAAGCGGATTCGGAACCGAACTGGAATTTTGAAAAGACACTGGAAGAAATTGAATTCGCAATAAATAATACAGTTCATAGAATGATTAATCAACATCCAAGTGTAATGTTATTTGGAGTTGGCCAAAGAGGTAGTTTAGTAGATTGTCTTAGAAAAAATTTACAAGAAGGACAAAATGAAAGCAGTACAATTGAAAGCATTAGAAAAGCTGCCCGAGAAAGAGAAGTTCAGATACAAAACTATAACTAAAAACTATAACGCAAACAATTGAAGGCAACACTATACGAACATGTAGACTATGTTGCTGTACAGAATTTTGATTGTCTCACAGGTGTTATAAAGAAGCTAATTCCGAAGTACAAAGGACCTTTTGAAGTAGTAAAATGCAAGGACGTTGACGGTTTTCAGCAATCTAGAATTCCATACTCTGGTGTTTGGGCCGCAGCTAATATGAAACCTTGGCTCGGTTGGTCGAAAAGTAAAGAAAACAATGAAGCAAATTATGAAGAAGACGATGAAGCAAATGATGAAGGAAATTATGAAACAAATGAAAGTGAAGAAAATGAAAAGGTTATTGAAAATGATATAAATTATAGGTTTAATGAGGCGAATGAAGTAGTTAAGGATAGTACACCGAGTAAGTCAGATAAGAGTGTAAACAAGACAAAGATAAATGAAAAAATACTTATAAAAGAAAATAAAGGCATTACATATATAAGGAATAATCACTGTATTAATAAGTTAGTAAAAGTATACAATACTAGAAGTAAAACCAAAAGAAAAGAACATTGATGTAATTTTAGCTAAGTCAGGATCGGGAGATCCTTGTCGGTCAGGATGGCCAAGTTTTTGTAGCCCTAAGGAACCCTTTTGATATATATTCACACATTATATAGTAGCCCTAAGCATCTTTGCGTTTCGCAATGCCAATCGTTAGAAGTCTGCGGGATTAATTAATTAATTAATTAATAAAACAAATCTAAAAACATAATATTTTATTTATTTAAATTAGTTAGAAATTTTTAATTATCATTGTTTGACTATTACCCTGGGGTTATAAGAAGGTGTCGAATAAGGGCGAGGCAAAGTTCACCGGGTTCGCTAGTGTAGTCATAATAAATAATACAGTTACTATAAATTGTAGTCTCAAGGTTATCTCACATGTATGTTATAATATTTATTTTATGTTTAACCCTTTTATTAAGTATCGCTCGCCTAGCTCATCCTACCTATCGACATGACTTTTTTCAATGCTTCCTTTTTGGTTAAAGATGCACGCTAAAAAACGATTTTCCATTCAGCCTACTAGAAGTCCGGAAAATTCGCATTTTCCCAAAGTTTGAACAGCCGTTTTCAACCAAAAATATAGCTTGGCAGTGAGAATGTCAGCTTGTGACCGGGAGAGCGTTGGTTTCAGCGCGCGAGTTACGAGGGAGCAGAGGAGGCATCCTGCGGGTATGACTTTAGAATATGCTGGAAAGGAGCTTTCAAATAAATCGACTGTATTGCTTGGAGTACCAAATGGGAATGAGGATGACATTTATTACAAATGTATGTGTGTCTATCAAATTACAAGGATGTAAGTGTTCGTCAGAGTTGCATGTTGGCGATGTTTGTTTTTGCAGTTGCCAAGTCTGCGTTGTATGCTGGAGGTACGTTCGTTCATGCCGGGGAAATGGGGCATGTTAACCCATAACTAATTACATAAAAAGAAGCAGTGATAATAAGTTTTTCTCGACCAACACATACATCCTTAAGTACACATATCGGCCTTCATTTGTATACATTCTCATATATAACAAAACATCTACATTTCATCTCCACCATCGAACCCAAGAAAATAAACGTAAACATACGTCGTTCGCATTTTATTTCCATTTATAAACAAACATTCTCACATTGATACATACATAAATATTCCCACACTGTCAATATAATTTTCCTCCAGCAAGTACACACTACACACATACAGAATAGTTTCTCATCTGGCACGGCGCGCCTCCCGTTGACATCTATTCACAACAAAATGCTAAGCTACCCTACGGTCGAGTTTTGAGATGCTTCTATCGAGTCCCTCAAACAGAATCGTTTTCCTAGGAAAGGGGCCTTGTCGCAGTTCTACTCCAAGCCAGTATCAGGGTGTAATGATCGTTACGTTAAACTACCGTCAAGTCTGAGTGGCCTCAATACTTGATATACTGAAAAAGGCTTTTGCTATTTTTATATAAAACTCTACGTTAAAACTATGATCGACGCTACACTATTGCTGGGGGCAAATCCAACGTACGGCGAATCCCGGCTCGACCCACGGCCTCTACCGCGAAATTTGCGCTAAAACTGGGGTTCACATTCGTTTTCTCTTTCAAAGTGAACGGTCGTGTTTTTGTTTTGCGCCTCGTATTTGTGTAAATTCTTTGCTATAAACCACCAGAGTATTCATTAAAACTTCTACCTTGTCTCAATAATAATTCACCGTTTCACTTCGCGTGTGCATGTAGGTGTTTTTGTGTATTAATAACTATATTATTTGCAAAACTAGTTAATGTGTTTATCTTCATTTTAGCATTTCTCTTTGTGCTTTATCCGTTACGCAGGTATTACAGCTTGAAGGCTTACGCTCCCTAACTTTCGCTCTCTTGCTCACTCTCTCTCTCTCTCTCTCTCTCTCTCTCTTAGTGCACGTAACTACTCTTATTTTCTCTAAACTTCTGATTGGTACAGTGGTAAGTCACTAAAATGACCGCTAATATTGTCTGCGCAGCTAAAACCTTTAATAAGGTGATTTCAAATGATGACCCTAATATCGGTTGCTGGCTTTGTGATAATGTTGTGCACGCCAAGTGCATTGATTGCGCTACTGCTGTGAAACTTGTCGCGAGGTTGAAAAGGAAATGATCTTTTATGCGCATACCAAAAATGGTCCCAATTTAATGGCTTTAAGCTTTTTAATGAGACCCCTAAGCGCAAAAAAAACACGGTTGGCACATCCCATTTGGGCGGATCCCAACAACTCGCTGCGGGTTCTCAACAGCTTACTACCTCTAACTCCAATGATATTGAGATCGGGGGCGAGAACAGATTCCAAATGTGCCGCGGGAGGAGCAGCGCATCCAGTTATATCCGTTGTGTCCGCTGAGGGGTCACAATCAATGACCTCACAGATCCCCATCCAGAAAAATCCCCAGGGTATCAGGCCTGGAATACCGGTCGAAATTGGTACTACTAATGTACTAATCTACCCAGGCCGGACAAAACCATTGTGGCACCTCAGCCGTTCGCTCCAATAAACTAACCAATTTTCTCCTTCTTTTCCATCACAATGCAAGAGGCTTACGTAGTAAGCTTCCCAAATTGTATTCGGATAGACTTTCGTTTGCGTCCCAGGTGATTGTGTTTAGATAAATCTGGCCGGAAATCCTTAGCTCCGAAGTTTTTCCAGCTGTGTACACAAGATTGTAACCACCTTTCCGCTCTTTAAGCGGTCTTCTAAAGACTTTCGTATAGGGACCATATAGTAGTTCTAGGTGATTTTAGCATTCCTGGGGTTTTTGGTCCACAAATGAATTGTTAAATACCCTTTTAACTACAGCACATTACGACTTTATTGATGGATTTTTTGACATTTCGCTGTCTTAAGTCAACCTTGTACGAAATTCCTCGATCTCTGCTTTGTCTCTGATCCGGCCACAGTCAGTTTGGTTAGGCTGCCGCCTTTGACGCAATCTGAGGATCCATATTATCCAACTTTCGATGTGACTATCGATATTGGGACTACTATGGAGTCTTGCCTTGTTTTCGCATGGCGGATTTTCGGCTGAATAATTTCATATCTGACTTTAATTGCCCGATCTCTACATATGCACTGACAGGGTTGGTGCCAAGGATATTTTTTACTATGCCATGAACTCCCTTTTTACCGAATGTGTTCCGTTATACTATCCGTCAATCTCAAATAAGGCTCCGTGGTTTAGTAAAGAGCTGACCCTCCTCAAAAACATTAAGTCTAATCCTTATTCTAAATTTAAACGTAACGGTCCCAAGCTGTCCACTCTCGCCCGGTCCAAGTTCACCGTGCTTTACGCGCAATGTTATAAAAAATATTTGACTCGTTGCAGCGTTCAGTTCGCGCACGACCCAAAACAGTTTTATAATTTTGTCAACACTAAACGTAAGCCAATTACACATCCTACCCCGCTTTCGTTTCCAAATACGACAGCAAACAATGATCAGGCAATCGCCGATCTTTTTGCTCAGTTTTTTCAAACTACTTATTCTCCGTCATCCGATTCAAACCAAACCTATTCTTATAGCATGCCCAAATCAAACCTAATCTTTAGTCCTAGCTTAAACGAAAGCTCGCTTCTTTCGGATCTTCAACGTGTCAAGCCGGCTTATTTGCCAGGTCCCGGCTGTGGGCTTAGGTATCGGCCCTGTGCAGTCCCCTTCTAAAATTGTTTACCTTATCCTTAGAAACATCCCAATATTCCCTTATTTGGAAGGACTCATTCGCCATTCCTTTCCACAAAAAAGTAGTAAAGTAGTAACGTAGTTTTCATCCATCCGAAAACTTTTCGAAAACGTAATTACTCCCTATTTACAAAACTTTTGTAGATCAGTAATTTCTCCATAACAACATGGATTTATTAAACGAAGATCAACGACTGCTAGCCTTTTTCATTTTAAGGGGCTTTCCACAAAATTTGCAGACAGATGTGATCTATACTGATTTCAGTAAAACATTTGACTCCGTTAATCATACCCTTCTTGTTAGGAAAATCGACTTAATGGGTTTTTCTGTCGATCTTGTTAGGTGGATCTCAAGTTATCTGAATGGCAGAACGCAAATGGTCCCCATAAAAAAAAAAACTTGTCGAATGTTCTCCGGGTGACCTCTGGTGTCCCGCAAAGGAGCCACCTGGGTCCCTTACATTTTACATTACTTATTAACGACTTGCCCAAATTTTTGACTAACTCAAGAGTACTTATGCACAAATCGTGTCTGCTACCCGAGTGGCCACTCCCTCAGCCCTATGTCCTTTTAGGAATGAGGCACAACGACAGAACTGAGGCACGTAACAGAAATGGCGCACAACAAGGCAATATCCTTGGATCCTCTATAGCCAAAAACTTTTTTTTTTGACGACGCTATGCATTGAACTTTTCACTTGGTTGAGTCCAGCAAGAACAGGGTCTCAAACGAATAGCGGCGTACCACCGACCGGTCTTAAAATTATACAGTCATCGCCATAATATAGCCGCCATCATCGATTGGAGTAGAGGTTCGTCACGCGTTTGTTGATCCAGTACTGAAGGGGGCGGGGGAAGGACCGTAACCGTGCAGTCAATGCACTAGGCTATGCCAGGTCTCTCGCGGGGCTGAAGTCTGTACGGGTACCACGACTAATGGCACAGAACCAGGTCGCATGCGAGGTTTGAGTCCAGAGAGAGAAAAGAAACAGAGAGGCAATTTCATTCGCCTGTCTGAAATAAAGTATTTAATTTTAGTTGGGGCTTAGTTTTGAACGATTCTTGACCTATACCAATTCCCAGTAGTTACTGTGCAGCCCATTTGAATTTACTATTTTTTTTTTGTATTTGTACCACAAACATTTGCGGTTAAGCAGAAAACATTGATGCACGAAAACACCCTTACAATAAGTGCGAGTCGAAACTGAACTGAAAATGCGACTGAAACTACAATAGACTGTATCTATTAACACTTAGATAATGCATGAGGGTTGTCTAAATTAATATAAGTAGAAATTTTTTTTAAATTTAATTTTTAATAAATAAGTCTCATAGACGGCGTTGTTTTGTTTTTGTTTGGGTTCAAAAATCTAAAATAAATTCATGAATTCAAATAAAACATTTAGAACAATTTGGCTATTTTAAATTAATTTTATAGTTCAATAAAAGTCATATTTTGCTATTTAGACAAAAAATTCGTCCGTACACTGCCGTTAACATGAACTGGCAACCACCTAAGCGTTTTGACAGCCGGCAAGACTTTCTTCGTGGAGAAATATTATTGACTTGGTGCATTATTTACGTGTCAAGCAAATTTAAAGTAATTAATTTTCTACGGGCCAGTTTTGTTTGCTGAATTGAAACGTGAATGCTTTTCCAATTAAAAATCAGGTAAGTTCAATTTTAAGTTATGTAATTACCTATGTGCAGTCATTGAATTGTGCATTTGAAGTTATTTTAAATATGTTTTATATGATTTTCACAAAAGAACCGAGAACATTTTGGCACCGTTAAATGAAAATCAAATATTTGCATGCCGGTGAAACTCATGAAAAACACAACTTAAATTAATGTAAAGTAATATTTTGGAAATAAAAATGCTTATACCCTTGGAGGGTATTAAAGTTTTGTCCAACATTTTGCAACGCAGTGAAGAAAGCATCTCCGACCCCATAAAGTATATATATTCTTAATTAGCATCACCAGCCGAGTCGATTTAGCCATGTCCGTCTGTCTGTTCGTCTGTATGTTCGTTGCTAAACAAACTAGTCTCTCAGTTTTTAAGGTATCTGAATGAAACTTTGCAGATAGTCTTCTTCCTATTTCAGATACTATATATGTCGGAACGGAATCGAATAACTATATCTTAAAGCTGCTATAGGAATGAAAAAGAATAACAAAAATTTGAACTTCCTTGTTTTCAACGTATTTTTTATACATTTCGAGATATAGCAGTTTTATACGGCATTCAACTTATGCACACACACACATACATGTTATGTATGCTCATATCCCAGCCAACCATTTTCGGAGCGCTCCGAAGTAGGATCGATAAGGGACTCCCGAAATAGCACCTTAAAGGAGCGTTTTCGGAGTGCTCCGAAGTGGGATCGAAAAGGGACTCCCAAAATAGCACCTTAAAGGACTCTGAAACTGTGACGCTGAATTCGAGTGATGTACTCAATGAAACGAATGTTGTGAGTGAAATGCGTTTTTACATTCGTGGTTTTTTTATTAAACTTATTTCTAAAGCAACAAGGCTTCTTTATTGAGGTGTCCAAGCTTGCGTCTACACTTGCGTGTGTTTGCGAACTGCAGGTGGTTCCTAAAAATTCGAATTCCTACACAACAACTCGAATGTTTCGAATATAACACGCATTGCCAAATACAGTTATTTCATTTTTCGCTTCATTCCTTCTCATTTATTTCGTTCAACGTCCCAAGCTATGAAGCAAAACGGGAACGCATACTGATACAATGTGTAATGGTACTGCCGTAGAGTGTATTCGGCTACGGCCTCGGCTGGAGAGGGAATCGGGGTTTCGTGCACTATACTGCGCTCTGCGCTCAGCTCGCCGGTGTTGGGGTCGGGGTTTTTCCTATCCCTATAATCTCCTTTGCTCACCATTTATATAAAAAGATAAGTGCACTAAACTGAAACTACTTTATACAAGATAAACAAAAGAATCAGCAAATGAGTCGAGTGTTTTTATCCCCAAACGGTGTAATCGATATAGTAAGCTAAGTGATCGCGATGTTTTGGGGAGTGATCGAGATGGTAGTGATCACTCGTTCCTCTATACCCTCCCTACCTTTGGAAATGTGTGGAACCTGGTGTACATTCCCCCTAGATTAACGAATTCACCGCATTAATCTTGATATTTCGTTGGCATTATGTAATAGGACACAAATATTATCTATTTACAAAATCATGTTTATTAATATCAAATAGTTCAAATTAACTTAAAAATCTTCAAGTTTCCAATTTTCCGTTCCCTAAGCATAATATCTAATTACTAATACTCCTAATTTTAATTCATTATTATTATTTACATGGTTTGTTTGTTTGTTTGTTTTTGTTTCGTGGATTACCTTATATGTATTTAGTTTCTAAAAATATTTCTATAGTATTTTATCAAAGCAATAGAATCAAGCTCTTACTCTGGAATTGTTACCAATTGACCTTACAATCTACATTATTAATTACCAAAATTAATTATTACTTTACCCCATTGTCGTCGCCGAGAAGCTCGTTGGGCCCAATGAACT